>JAODAL010025675.1:0-58176 GCA_025379985.1 Phyllomedusa bahiana | reverse complement strand
GTCTTTTTTACCCAGTGGAGGCCTGAATTGGCCTTTTGAGAGGTAAAAGATAGTTGGGACTGCCCTTTTTGGATCACGTTGAAATCAGGGCAACATAAACATTTTTTGATCAAAATATGTGAACCGAGAATCTCAAATTTTTTTCATTTTTGAAACCCAGGCTCATAAATTCAGGCGCATTCTATACTATTCTAATGTACTTAAAAATTGTCGTGTAAGCGTCATAAATCCTACATGTCACCCCGTGTGTCAGGTTAGACCAGGCATTTATATTTTCTGGGAGGACAGGGCACATGAGGTGAAAGGCCCAACTTGCCCTATTTGCCTAAGGCACCAAAATGCCTTGTCCCTGCAGATGAAACCCCCACACCAAGGGGCTGTATCATTCCGGGAAATTCATTTTGGCTTTGGCGCTGTTTTTTCCCGGCACGGGGTTTTTGCTTATGGGACCTTTTTAAATTTTTTTGCCAATTAAATTTCCTTTAAGGTGATAAGATACAAATGATTCATGTTTATTATAAAATGTTTTAAGAAAAACAGGACACACAAAAATCTAATAGTAAAAAAAGAAAATTGTCTACATGTCAAAACAACAAATAACAAATGAGTATATCTCTAACACAGTTCAGGAACTAAATGAGCTGTTTCTGGCTAGAAAAATGCATTAATAAAGCATGGAATGCCGCTGCCTGGCGATGTTTTTATAGATTGGGAATATTTTAAGATAAAGAATCTAAAGTTCTCTTATCTTGCTTACATTCTAGCCAAGCTCAACTTCTAATTGATGTTTCAGATTTTTGAGCGGTTATTTTTAACTGTCACATTGGAGCCAATGTCAATGCCTTGGGTAAGAGTTGATGTGGAATGCCTGGGTTACTCGGTGTATTGGGCTCTCATGTTACCCAGTCTCTGCTATGTGATATCTTAAAATTGTTACTCAAATATAGCTTTACAGTTCCTAAAATTGTTTCCATTCAGAATTCATTTTGTTTCATATAAACACATTTTTTGCCATTAAAAAAGGTTAATGTTAAGGCTAAAAATTATTTCCTCAAACAAAAACCTGCTTTATAGGCATAAAAAAACCTATTAGTTAATGTGTTTTGGTAGAAGTGTCTAAAGTAGTTCCCAATAAACATTCCTGTAGTCATCAATAACAATAATACGTTTCTAGAGTTCTATTAATTACCTTAAAGGGGTTGCCAAGGATTATAAAAATATTTCTGCTTTCTTCCTACTCCTGTTCAGATTATGAGTGATACTGCAACTCATCCTCATCTACTTTTCTGAAACACTAACCACAATACCTGCAAACAACTTATTGACTGATGAGGTACTGTTTCTAGAAAAAAGCAGCCATGTTTATCTAATCCTGGACAATCCCTTACAGGGCTTAATCCAATTGTGACCATGTCCATAGTTCTTTTAAAGGACTAGAGGGAGCTGCACCTCTTGTGACTACTCTTGGTTAGTCACAATGAAGAATTAATGCTCTTATAAACTTAGTGCAGTGATGCATTATAGTGACCATTATAACATCTCCTCTGTAGCATCTGAAAATGGGCATCAGCCCACAGAGATTTCCCCATAGATAAAAGGTGATCAGCATTCTGCTCTGTTTCCATTATATTATTTCTTCCTGGTTTTTTTGCCTTTAATCAATATTCTACTGATAATTATTGTTTTGAATATTTTCTGTACTAGCAAAATCTAGTAAAGTTCTCATAGATTAAAGTAATTACAGGAAGGTTTGGCAGCTGGAACTGTGCTGCTTAGCTGATAATAGGGAAAACTTGCTCAAGAGAAGAGATTGTCCACCTGAAAGGGAAACCTTTAGGGTATGTTCACACGGCTTATTTTGGGGCACATTTCGCCACGTATTTCACGGCGTACTGCGCTCTAATATGAGCGAAATGCGCCCCAATCATTACGGTAATCCACAGTTCTCTGTGTGGATTACGCCTCCTCTAACCGCTCGTACAATACGATCGTATTGTACGCGCAGGGAGATAAATGACAAGTGGAACACATGTATCTGGTGCCGGCGGGCTTCCGGCCCCCCTGCGTCGCGGGAATACGCTCCGATCAGCGCAACTCCGCGAACACCCAGCGTAATTGCGGGGCGTACTGTACTCCCCGCAATTAAGCCGTGTGAACTTACCCTTAGACATATTGCATAAAATGTCCTTTAGTGTGCATGAAAAATGGACCACTTCTTGACTTGATAAATCCAAAGCTTACAATTGATGGTGGTTAGGGATGGATACATTTTAATCCCCTATTGAGTGCTGAAAAAGCCTTAATGACCACCCAAATTTTTCCATTTTGCCTATCAGCATTTCAGCAAGCATAACAGTGATATTGTTTTTTACTGATACTAATAGTGTCAATATAACACATACTGCTGTTTGGGCCACACATACTGTATCCTAACAGCTTCCTGAAAAGACTGCCTTGAGGCTCATCCTAAGTCCCTAGAACTGACCATAAAGGGTATCCACCAGCTGTGATCAGGTCTCTCGGAAACCCTGTGACCTGATCGGATGGGGAATCCACTTTGATCATGCTTCAGTTTGAAACAGCAACAATCAAAGGGTTAGATAGCTGGGATCTGAGTTTTCTTCAATCCCTGCCATGGTATAAACCTGCTCTAGGAATGGAGTTGTTAGTTACAGTTCTATACACAGCTGTGATGCAGGTAGCCACATACCTCCTCTACTGCAGTGACTCCAAAAGACTTTGCTGCCAACTAGGGACCTGCACTAGCTGCCATCAAAAGGCAGAGGGTGGTCGTTAAGGTTCATGATGCAACTAAGGCATAAGATGGGGTGTTTACCTTGTAATCGGCACACCTCCTTCCACACAATGGTTTTTACAAAATAAAGGATAATACAGGAAATCTAAATAAACTTACTTCATGAATGTTCTTTTCCATGTATCTGAAGACATACTCATCTGCATCAACCAAGATAAACATGTGTCCATTGAAATTAACACGAGCACCAACATAGAGGTCTTCGGCTTTGAAATATTCTGACATCTTGCTCTTGAATAGCTCCTGTCCAGGTTTCTTGATACGACATCTTTCTAAAAAAACTTACCACCTAAAATTCCTAGAAACAATCACAGAAACAATAAATGGGTCATGTCTCCTCTGCCATGACCGTTGCATGACTAAGGTGAGGTTTTTCTTTTTTTAATAAACAATTATATCTATTGGTTGAACATACAGTAAGTTCAGGTCTCACATAAAGATTAAATAAATTCACATATCTTTATTTATCTCTCTTTAAGGGGGTGTCCTGAGTGTGAAAAATGCTTATTAGTCCATCGGGCATGATGAAAATTAATAGACAGTAGACGCCGTTACTCCATTGCTGCGGCCGCCCAGATGGTACTGGTAGTCAACTTGCCTATTCATCGTTCACATAACAAATGCAGCCAATCACAGGCCACAGCAGTTATGTGCACATGAATGTTGCAGCCTGTGATTGGCTGCACCTGTCGCCTGAACGATGAATGGGCAAGGCTACTGTTAGGATTAATGGGAAGGCTGCGGTGACAGAACAACGGCGTCCATGCAGTAAAAATGCTTCTTTTCTTCTATCTTTCATCATGCCCTGATTGATAAACAAGCATTTTGTGTAGTCGGAATACTACTTTAAGTTAAAATGGCTCTTCATAAAACAAAAGCTAGTTTTTGGCTTAGCCAAACAGACTTGTTATCGTAACAGGTCGCCACCAGTGTTTATTCTGGGGTGCCTGGGGCCCACTAGTGGGATTGATTCTTCGGCCCACCAGTGGAGTTGATTCTTGGTGCCCACTAGAGAATCTGATCCTTGGGGCCTGTCACGAACAGCCTCTGTTCATTGGCCAACGTGTCAGAACCCTCTGATCATGGCCAGACACGTGACCCAATATTTTACGTATATGTGACGTTCTGCACCCCCTAGGGGTAGATAAGGTCAGCTGGAAACCATTTCACAGATACCCACTGTCCATGCAGGGAGTGAGAGAGGATAGCCCACCGGACTGCCGGCATGGCACAATATAAGCCCACAACTCTGTCCAGTCCAGCTAAAAGACCCCTTTTCACTAGCACCAGTGAAATAGAATTCTGCTAGCCTAATAGACTGCCACCAGTTTCTTGTTAAATATAAGCTCAGTCAATTAACGGGATTATATTGGTCCAGAAACCAGACCTGGTAGAGTATAGCTTAACACTGAGTACACAGACTTGTGGATTCGTGGATACAGATAAAAGAGCAGCCCAAGATATATATATAGGCAGTCCTCGACTTACATCTTTCCGACTTACATACGTCCCCTAGTTACAAACGGAGACTTATGAGGCGTGGCTGACATTCAACACTCAGTCATGCCCCAGGATAACCAAGTGCCAGTATGCCACAGCTGCACATGAGATACAGAACGTTAGGTGAAATCTTCTAAAAAAGGGCACAGACAGCAAAACAAATGTAAAAACTGTTCCCTGCACTATCCAAAACTAAAAAAAAATGTTTTTGCTGGAATTACATTTAATAAATATACCTGTTCCGACTTACATACAATTTCAACTTAAGAACAAACCTACAGTCCCTATTCCGTTTGTAACCCGGGGACTCCCGTAATATATATATATATATATATATATATATATATAAATATATATATATATATCTATATATATATATATATATATATATATATATATATACACACACAACCTCAATTCCAAAAAAGTTGGGACACTAAACAAATTGTGAATATAAACTGAATGCTATGATGTGGAGGTGCCAACATCTAATATTTTATTCAGAATAGAACATAGATGACAGATCAAAAGTTTGATCTCAGTAAATGTAACATTTGAAAGGAAAAATATGTTGATTCAAAATGTCACAGTGTCTACAAATGCCCAAAAAGTTCGGACAATAGCAATAAGTGGCTGGAAAAATGACATTGAGCATATAACGAACAGCTGGAAGACCAATCAACACTAATTAGGTGAATTGCAACATGATTGGGTATAAAAAGAGCTACTCAGTGTCAGTGTCTCTTTTAAGCCAAGATGGTAAGAGGATCACCAATTCCACCATTGTTGCGCAGAAAGATAGTGCAGCAAAACCAGAACGGTGTTACCCAGCGTAAAATAGCAAAGACTTTAAAGTTATCATCATCAACCATACATAACATCATCAAAAGATTCAGAGAATCTGGAGCAATCGCTGTGCGTAAGGGTCAAGGCCGTAAAACTCTACTGGATGCTCGTGATCTCCGGGCCCTTAAATGTCACTGCACCTCAAACAGGAATGCCACTGTCAAGGAAATAACAGAATGGGCTCAGGAATACTTCCAGAAAGCATTGTCAGTGAACACAATCCACCGTGTCATCCGCCGTTGCCAGCTGAAACTCTACAGTGCAAAGAGGAAGCTATTTTAAGCAAGCTCCACAAGCTCAGCCGTTTGCACTGGGCCAGGGGTCATTTAAAATGGAGTGTGGCAAAATGGAAAACTGTTCTGTGGTCAGATGAGTCCCGATTTGAAGTTCTTTATTTGAAGTTCATTAGTGGGACGCCATGTCATCCGGACCAGAGAGGACAAGGACAACCCAAGTTGTTATCAACACTCCGTTCAGAACCCTGCATCACTGATGATATGGGGTTGCATGAGTGCTTGTGGCATAGGCAGCTTGCATGTCTGGAAAGGCACCATTAATGCAGAGAGCTATGTTCAGGTTCTAGAACAACATATGCTCCCATCTAGATGTCATCTTTTTCAGGGAAGACCCTGCATTTTTCAACAAGATAATGCCAGACCACATTCTGCAGCAATCACAACATCATGGCTACGTAGAAGGATCCGGGTACTGAAATGGCCAGATCTTTCACCTATAGAGAACATTTGGCACATCATAAAGAGGAAGGTGCGACAAAGAAGGCCCAAGACGTTGCAGTATGAGCCTGTTGTAAGAAGAATAAGGGGTTATGCCAACACATGTGTAAAAATCCCCATGTTGCATGGTCCCAACTTTTAGGGATTTGTTGACGCCATGAAATTTTGAAACAACATATTTTTTACTTAAAATGATACATTCTCTCAGTTTAAACTTTTGATCTGTGATTTGTGTTCTAATCTGAATAAAATATTAGATGTTGGCACCTCCAAAATCATTGCATTCAGTTTTTATTCACAATTTGTTTAGTGTCCCAACTTTTTTGGAATTGAGGTTGTATATAATGGTCAGATATGCAAATATAGATATGGGGTTACAAACAGTATATAGCGGATAAGGTAACAGTCGGTTACCTGGTATTAGGCCTTTGCCCTGTGCAGCCACATAGGGGGTGGGGGCGTGTGATGCAAGCGAGTTCCTGGTTCCTTTCGATATGCTAGCACGGCATAACCCCTCCTCAGAAACCAACAGCAAGCTGTTGCACGGCATGTCCTAGCAGGTCACACGCCTCGTGCCCATGGGATGCCCTCCTCCCCTCTGGGCAAAGTAGCATGAACCTCATAATCTAGGATGGGTCATAACTAGTTTTGAACGATTATTATCGACAAAGTTGAAATCGGCACGGTTTTTATGTTGTTCGGGAATTTTTTCGATCACTCGATAATTTAGGTGAAAATCTGCGCATAATTTTTTTAATATCGCGGCCATTTTCAGCGCTCCCTGTCATTTTGGCAGCCAGCAAATCAGCTTAGAGAATAGAGCAGGGTGAGCTGGGTGTGCGACGTTATGACTGGGATGTGTATGGTTGTGATTGCTGAAAAAACACATGACCTTCGTT
Organism: Phyllomedusa bahiana; assembly: GCA_025379985.1. Classification (NCBI taxonomy): domain Eukaryota; kingdom Metazoa; phylum Chordata; class Amphibia; order Anura; family Hylidae; genus Phyllomedusa; species Phyllomedusa bahiana. The sequence goes on along the minus strand of JAODAL010025675.1, from coordinate 51,382 downwards.
TTACATAGGGAACAGCCCTTCCAGTTCAGCATCAGTGTGTGTCTGTGTCTCATAAGAGCAGGACATGTGCTAGGTCTCTCTCAATACAGCTCAGTGAAACAGTTCTCTTTGTTCACACAGACAACTATGCTTTTAGCTGTGAACTTTAGAACATAGGTAGATTAGAGAATTTCAGTTTTTAGTTACTTAGGCTAGAATTTTTTAAGGAGCATCTAGCGCTGTACAGCCGCGGTGGGAGGGGAGGCCGGGGGGGTGCGGGCGAACACAGACAGGCAGGCAGGATTTTGAAAGGAGAGTGGAGATTGTCAGCCCAGACTCTGCTTTGACCCTGCATTGAAATGGGTTTTTATTAACAGTTTTTGGCCAGTTTTTTGGTGAAATATTTGCTTGTATTTTTTTGCAGCCTGTATTTATATTTTGGATACAGGATCTTTTCTAATAACTGCAGGTGTAATTTGAATAGGTGCAAAACTCACATTTAATTATCTGAACACGATTTAATTACGTTTTTTTCACTTTGGCGCAGCTCATTTTGTTCAAAGACCCACTTTGTAACTCACAATAGGATACAGAAATTTCTAAGTCACCGCAGGTGTATTTATAGGTGCACAAAAACCACATTTTATTATCCCGTACACAAATTTAATTAGGTTTTTGTTCACTTTGGCGCAGCCCAGCATTGTTCAAAGACCCACTTTGGTACTCCACAATAGGATACAGAACATTTCAGTCACCGCAGTGTATTTATAGGTGGCAAAAACCACGTTTTCATTATCCTACACAATTTAATTACGTGTTTTTCACTTTGGCGCAGCCCAGCTTGTTCAAAACCCACTTTGTACTCCACAATAGATAGCAGAACTTTCTAGTCACCGCAGGTGTAATTTATAGGTGCAAAAACCACCGTTTTATCATCCGTACACAATTAAATTAGTTTTGTTCACTTTGGACGCAGCCCAGCATTTGTTCAAAAGACCCACTTTGTACTCACAATAGGATACAGGAAAGCTTTTCTAGTCACCTGCAGGTGTATTTTAGGTGCCAAAAACCACATTTTTATTATTGCGTACACATTTAATTAGGTTTTTGTTCACTTTGCGCAGCCCAGGCTTTAGTTCAACAGGACCCACTTTGTACTTCCACAAAGGATACATGAACTTTTCAGTCACCTGCAGGTGTACTTACGTGCAAAAGCCACGTTTTAATTATCCGAAAACACAATTTAATTACGTGTTTTTCACTTTTGAGCAGCCCAGCATTGGTTCATAGACCCACGTTTTGTACTCACAATAGGAATACAGAACTTTCTAGATCACACGCGGTGTATTTATAGTGCAAAACCACGTTTTCATTATCAGTACACAATTTAATTACGAGTTTTTTTCCACTTTGGCGCTGCCCAACTTTGTTCAAAGACCCACTTTGTACTCAAATAGGATACAGAACTTTTCAGTCACCCGCAGTTGGTTATTTTATAGTTGCAAAAACCACGTTTTATATCCGTACACAATTTAATTAGGTGTTTTTTCACTTTGCGCAGGCCCAGTTTTGTTGAAAGACCCATCTTGTAGCCGTAAAATATTACCATAAAACAGAAATTTGCTAGTAATTAAAGGTGTATTCATTTGTGCAAAAACCAACTTTTATTATTCCATACACAATTAATTAGGTGTTTTTCACTTTGGCGCAGCCCAGTTTTGTGAAAAGACCCATCTTTGTACTTAATATTACCATACAGATATTTTCTAGTAATTGCAGGTGTATTTCATAGGTCAAAAACCAACTATTTATATTAAGTACACAAATTTAATTACGTGTTTTTCACTTTGGCGCAGCCCACTTTGTTCAAGAAACCCCCACTTTGGGTACTCTAATAGGATACAGAGACTTATTTTAGTCACCGCGGGTGTATTTATGGTGCCAAAAACCAACATTTTACTATCCGTATACATTTCCAAATAGTAATTTTTTTTTACTTTGGTGCTGCCCAGTTTTTGGTTCATAGAGCCACCTTGTACTTAAATTTGAATACAGAAATTTTGTAGTTACAGTATAGGTGTATTTCATTGGTGCAAAAAACCTACCGTATTTTATCCGTATAACTTTTAAAATAGCTGGTATTGCACGTGTTGCGGGGCGGCCCTAGTTTTTTTCAAATATGCCACGTGTACGACAAATAGTGATAGAAAAATTTCTAGCAACGTTCTCGATAGTCATTGCATGCAGAAAAACGCAATTTCTCATTCCGAGTAACTTTTTGAATAGTTTTATTGCTCTCGTTGAAATCTCAGTTTGGCGCAGGATAGCGCACTTGTATTAATAGTTTGTTGAAAACTATCAATTCCTAGTCCAACGTGCAGTTTGAAAATCCCTAGGACAGAAGTCAATAACACTGTTGAATTTTGTCTTACCGGTTCTTCCACCAGACCCGCATTTCACAGGTATTCGCTAGAAACATTTCAGTTTCTAATCCTAGTTGACTGTAGGAAGATTTAGAGGATTTAAGAATAGCTGTAGATTTGCCGTCTTTTAATAAAGAACTGTCAAAAACTCTTCCAAACTTTCTTAAATTTTTATCTTTCTGAACAAGGAGCGAAATCAGGTGGCTAAAGCGAGCAAAGAGGAGGTGTAGGACATGGAGGTAGAGTACTAGAGAAGGTCCCATCCAGTGCTGGCGACAACACACAAGCCAGCGTATTTCGGTTGCAGTACCGTCAGGCCTTTCAAATCCCTGGGTCAGGGCCCTGTGAATCTCAGATAACGAACAGCGTCGCCAATCTGTTCTTCTAGTGTTAATGCAACCTGCATCCCCAGCATCCTTACCTTCCTTCCGTCCTCCCAGTCAACGGCCACAAATGTCGTCCCATCAGCATCATCAGCATCCTTCCCAACATAAGCGAAGGCAGCCCAAATGTCAACTCGTGTACCCACCACTGTGGAAAATAAAAAAAAATCCATTTTCCTGAAGACTCTTTGATGACAAAAAATGCGGTTGGGGCAGAATGCATTTCCATAGACCATAGATTCCAAAGAGGGATGATTTTGTCCTGCTTCTGACGCCCATTCTACTGATCGATCAGCAGGAGGAGAAGGGAAGGGCCGTCATCGGCAAAAATCCCCATCCCACGCATTGCAGTGCCTCTTGCTTGTAGCCCCAGCTCCTGGATGCCAGTATGTACAGACGACTAAGTCACCTGTGTTGATGATGAGGATGACAACATTGCGGACCCAACGTGGTCCTTTTCCGCAGAATTTGCTTGGCGAGCGCTTCATCACTGGAGCGAGGATGAAGACTTGATGGGGTTAGTGTCAGCACGGGTCCTGCTCAAAAATGAGAGAGCGTCGCAGAAGACGCTGATATGATTCCGCCAGCCACGTTCACTAAACACCACTCCTCGCTTATCACCGTCCGAAAAGGTCCCAGGACCTCTCAAAGCCTGGGCCTTTTTCCAGCAAGCCTCTGATTCACCAGCGATGTCATAGGCCCCCTTTGCCGTAAACGCATAAGTAGAGGCAAGAAATCTTAGTGTTTAACCCCACCACATGTCTAGTCAATGCAGCGAATGCATGAGTTGAAATGGAGGGAACTACTTGGCCAAAAAAGGCCACAACCCACCGATGCCGGCTTCCAAACCACTGTCCCACCCACTGTCTCCACCACCTCCTCTGCCACCAGCACAAGCGTTCCTCATCTCCCAGTCCTCTCAGTAGTCATGAACATTGATTCATCCTCCGCTTCGCCTCCACCGTCGCCCGAGTACGCACCTAGCACCACCAGAGACCCATCCTACCCTACCTCCTTCCACCAGTTTGGACCGACCTGCCACGCCGTACACGGCCAGTCCCATAGCAGCCAGCTTTCTGTCATTCAGGTTTGGGAGCAAAGAAAACACTTTAACCCAAACACATCCCAAAGCCAAAACCTGAATGTCGGCATGCCCGGCTTTTAGGCCTTGGAAATGTTTTGCCTTTCTGTCTGGGTGGACACAGATGGGTCCGCCACATCATGTCCCCTTGCCTGCCCGCCCATACAGATGCCGAGCAGGCAATTTCTTTGCCAGAAAAGCCGTCCCTGCCCTGCCATCCTCGTGTCGTCCCTAAAATTCAAGCGCGTATGTTTGCATCTGTGTGTCCGGAAAAGTCCATCTACCAACGACACACTGACTAGTAAGCACGCCAAAGCCGCTATATCCTCTGTGACAGCTTCACTGGGTGAGCTGGGTGGATGTCTCTGGTGGTGACTGTGGCTCTCAGCTCGCCGCACCGCTCTTCAAAAAACCGCAGGGATGGTGCAGGGCTCTCTCCCCCAAGGTCCTCTGTGGCAATCACGTGCCCAGAGAAACCAGGCCCGTGTTGAAATTAATCTGACATTCGAGACCGAGCCACTACACAGTCCGGAGCTGTGGACGGCTCTGCCAAAGGGGATCCGAGCGCTGGCCTGTGTGACAAGAGAGCCTTGTACCAGGCAAGTGGTGTGGCGATAACGTCCGAAATCTGAACTGTCCGCCCTTAAGATCGGTAGGCTGGAGCACATCCCTTGTCTGGCACATGTCATTGAACCTTGTTGTCCCAAGAAATTTCTAAAGCGCTACCCGGGTCGGACAGCCTGCTGAGAGGCTCGACGTCTGAGTTCGCAATTCCGCCATTCGCCACCCTGCTTCGTCCCCGTCTGGTGCGTTGCAAGCGTCAGGTTCGGACCCTCCCCTCAACCGTCTCAATGTTGAAAGTGGCAACACGCTGGAATTCCACCCTCCACAATGCTCCAGCGATGTGGCAGCAGCGCAATGCCCAATACGTAGTACTAAGTGAACACATGCCTGACAGTGCAGCTGGTGCGGACCTCGGGGTGTGAGGCCACCGAGAGTGGAGGCAGGAGAAAGAGCCTGTTCACCATCCTTGCCAGTTTTGAAGAAGCCACCAAAATGGTGAGAGCGGACAATGTCCTTGTCAGCATGACCATTTTTATGGTGGTGATCTTATTCTGAAACGATCCGTTTGCAAACTCTGAAACATCAGGTCCCACCAGCGACGGAGGAGGAGATGACACAGATTTATTTTTGGCGTACACGGAGCCTTTCTCTCCATCGAATCCACAAGGCCGACAGTTTTTAAATTTTATCGGTCTTCCATTAGGCAGTGGGTTTCGGGGTCCCAGGGCTATGCACAGGCGGCACCTCACTCTCAGGGTGCATCATCCTGAGGCAAGTCAGGGCTGTGTTGAAAGCTGTGCCAGAGGTAGCAGAGGAGTAGAAGAGGAGGAGAGGAGGTATTCCCCAGACACCGACGTTACCGACTTCTTCGCCTTGGAAAGAGGTTGGCGCGAATTTGAGCGGAGAGGAAGAATGAAGGAAGATGACTTTGCCTAGTGCCCCTCGACCCAGAAGGCTTGGGAAATCAAGGCTCCATCTCTCACATGAGTGCTTGAATGCATCCATTTCCTCCAACATGAACCTCGCATTATAAAGGCCATCAAAATGAACAACAGTTACTGGGTGGCCACCCTCCAGGATCCCCAGTACAAATAAAAACTCAGCACTTTCTTTCCACCCACCCAAATAGAGAGTAAAATGCAGGAAATGGAGACCTTGCTGATTGATCAACTGGAGACATCTGTTACGTCTGCGACGTGACAGCAGTAGAGTGCCAAGTAGCCGTAGTGGCAGCAGGCATTGTGGCAGAAGCCTAATGGGTACCTTTGGAATCTTTATTTACCACCCCTCACCAACGCATGTAATGCAGGCACACAATACAAACACACAGATTCCAGCTTAATATCATCGGTGCACGACTAAACTGCGTCTCAACACCGATGTTTTTGTATGTGTCCGGACCCAATTGACTTCTGGGTATCCAAAATGGATGAATGCCCGAGCTCGCTCGCCACGCCATAGAGGTGTTTTCCTGCCCAGCAGCCACGTCAAATCCTGAGCGGAACTTCAGCACATCGCTGTGAGTAGTCCATTAACAGACAAACGCATCGGCTTTCCACAGATAAGTGGATCGTTTTACTTTCATCAAGATGAATCGAGGCATGGATCTCTGATGATGTTGTGGCCCCCAATTGCCGAGGTCACCGATTAGTTGCCGGTCTACCTCCCATTCCTCTTCAAACAGAAATGGTCCTCTTGAAAACTTTTTTTTTAAATCATATTTCTTACTGCAATTTTTATTCCTCAGTTCCCAAAAGTTAATTTTGCTGTTTTGCTGTGAGGAGACGTAAAAAGACACCAAGGTTTCATGACAAAACCGTATTCCTCCAACCTCATTTACTCACTTCATCTTTAGAATTTATCGCATTGTCAATGGTTTTGGGGTCATGTTGCTGTGAAATACAGCTATAATCATGGTCCTTTGGGCCATGCTGCTTTGAAATGCAGCTATACTACAGGTCCTATTATGAAAAAAAGTGGCATTTCTCCCTCACAATTTTTAACAGTGGCATGAGAAGTCTTTTTAATTTTTTGGGCCATGCTCATTTGAAATGCAGCAATACTACAGGTCCCTATTATAATAAAAAAAATTGTTTTCTAACAGACATATTACTTCACAAATGTCAAAAGGGGCTCAAGGTCATGTTTTGAATTTTTGGGCATGTTGCTGTGAAATGCAGCTCATATTACAGGTCCTTATTATAAAAAAAAAAGTGGCATTTCCCCTCACAATTTTTATCAGTGGCTGAGAAGTCATTTATTATTATTTTTTTTGGGCCATGCGCTTTGAAATGCAGCATTACTACAGGTCCTATTATTAAAAAAAAAATTCTAACAGAACTTTGTTCTCACAAATCTCAAAAGTGGATCAAGGGTCAAGTTTGTGAATTTGGAATGTTGCTGTGAAATGCAAGCTATACTACAGGTCCTATGTAAAAACGTGTTTTTAACACACATGTGGTTCTTCACATTGTCAAGAGTGGCTCAAGTGTGATGGTGGCAGTCAGAAACAGAAAAAGGTAGGACTCTGTTAATGTACACATATTGCAAAATGACTTGTATTTACAATATCTTTAAACATAGCTAGCAATCCTGTAGTGAGACAACCCATTGATATACATTTAAAAAAAAGAGAAAAAGACGTGGTGGGATCATCCTAATTTAGAAAATGTGTTTTTTCTAGAATTAAACTACTAAAAAACTTGGCTGTACAAAATAGCTGATACAAATAATCCTCGAATTGTACAAGGGAGGTACAGGAAGACTTGAACAGATGTAGGTTACCCAGGACAGGGATAGTCAATGTCTAGTTCAACTAAAATGGTGGTTGAAAGACTCCTTTTTCCGGCACTTTTTTAATTTGTGGGTGATGCAGGTATAAGGGTCATGCTGTGGTACAAGACAAGGATAGTGAATGGTCTGTGATTTTTTTTATGTGGCTTTTATAACCTAAGTGTGTTGACTAAGATGTAGCACATATCCAGTTTACTGTTGTGTATGTTAATTCCATCTTCTCCAGCCCTGTTTGGGTGTAGGAATGAAGGTGTTGTTCCTCTCCCATAGACTTTAATGGTCATCGGCAATAATCTACTATTGACTATCGGAAATCGTCTTGATAATTGACGATATCGACTATCGACCTGATGACGATAGTCGACGTAATCGCTCATCACTAGTAATAATATAACAAGTTATAGTGACCAAGATTCTAGAGAAGGGTCTGGATACATTTCTAGATGTAATAATATAACAGGTTATAGTGACCAGGATTCTGGAGAGGGGTCCGGATCCATTGCTAGATGTAATATAACAAGTTATAGTGACCAGGATTCTGGAGAAGGGTCTGGAGAAAAATTTCTAGATTAATAATATAACAAGTTATAGGGGACCAGGATTCTGGAGAAGGGTCTGGATAAATTTCTAGATGTAATAATATAACCAGTTATAGTGACCATAATTCTGGAGAAGGGTCCCGGATACATTTCTAATGTAATAATATAAACATCTTGATAGCGACCGATTCGATTCTGAGAGATAGTCTGGAGACATATCCTAGATGTAATAATATAACAAGTTATAGCACCAAGATTCTGGAGAAGGTCTGGATAAATTTCTAGATGTAATAATATAACAAGTTATAGTGACCGGATTCTGAGAAGGGTCTGGATACATTTCATAGATGTAATAATATAACAAGTTATAGTGACCAGGATTCTGGGAAGGGGTCTGGATACATTTCTAGATGTAATAATAAACAAGTTATAGTGACCAGGATTCTGGAGAGAGGGTCCTGGATACATTTCTAGATGTAATAATATAACAAGTTATAGTGACCGGGTTCTGGAGAGGGGTCTGGATACAGGTCTAGATGGAATAATATAACAAGTTATAGTGACCAGGATTCTGGGGAAGGTCGGATACATTTCAATGTAATATAACAAGTTATAGCACAGATTCTGGAAAGTCTGGATACATTTCTAGATGTAATAATAAACAAGTTATAGTGACCAGGATTCTGGGGAAGTCCAGAACATTCTAGATGTAAATAACAAGTTATAGCGACCAGGATTCTGGAGAAGGGTCTGGATACATTTCTAGATGTAATAATATAACAAGTTATAGCGACCAGGATTCTGGAGAAGGGGCATTGATCCAGGGATTTATTCTGGTTGCCAGATTGGGTTTTTTTGCCTTCCTCTCGATCAACACTATATCTCAATAGGCTGAACTGGATAGATGTCTGTCTTTTTTCAGCCTTACAAACTATGTAACTGTGGCTCTAATTTCACATGTTATATTATTCTGTTTTAATCTGAACTAAAAGAAAATTGTGGCCGGCTCCATCAGACTCTATGGATAGTATTAGGCATGTGCCTGTATGCACAGTGCTCTGTGTTGGGGTTATATGCAGAGGATATTAAGGATGAAATCTAGAAGTCATTAGTTTTGTGGATTTTAACATTTGCAAACAATCCCAATTAGTATTCATTTGTTTTTCAGATTAGATTGGAAGTCATTTGCATTGCTATTTTTAAATCTTTCCTGGTAATTTAATTAACATGAGCTTAATTAAGTAGGTCATACTTACATCTCTTTTATGAGATTCTAGTTAATTGTGGTAATATAGTGGATTACCTGGTAGGATGCGTGACATCCTTCACAATCTTAAATTCTTGCTGGATTATTCAAAGAACCGTATATAAATGTACTTGATCTTAACCCAAACATTCTCTATTAAATTAATATTATCCTAAAGGGCTGAAAGATCATCAAGCACCATTGGTGTAGCTATAGTCCAGGGCCTGAGGAGAACTTTATAAAAGCAAGAACATGCCAGGAAATGTACTAAACTAAAATCTGTCACAATAACTACAACTTAATTTTGCTTTCATGACAAGAACTTGCATACATGACAGCTACTCTATTGTGAGGGCATGGAGAGCCACAACATGCACCTCTTAAAAAAAACCTCCTAATAATTTGTTTCATCCAAATTGAATGGCTTTATGAATGTAGCAAAATATAACCTGACAGTGACACCACGACTTTCTATATTGAAAACATTGAGATAACCCTCTGTACTGTGATATCATTGTCAGGTGGTGCATCCTCTACATCAGGGATGAGTTTTTGGGTAGAACCATGCTAGGTAGAAAAGTCCTAGGAGCCTCCTAGTCTTCAGCTTTCTCTCCTTGTACAAAGAATTGGGACTTTGTGGCTGGATACTCTCAAATAGCTTCCCCAGATGTGGTTACCTGCAGTAATGGCTTGAACTCAGGTAGGGTAATGGAAGGATAGGGCAGAGACGTCTTTGGGTGTCAATCAGAAGGCCAGGGCAGACAAAGTTCTTTCATAAGCAGGACACAAGCAGAAGGTCAAGCAGGCAGCAGACAAACAGAAAGGTAAGAAGAAACAAGCCCAAGGTCAATACCATAGAATTGTACACAGAGTGTCCCCTCTAGGCCACTAAGCGTACCAACAAACTGGTAAGGATGGAAGGGGAAGGCAGCTTTTAGAAGGATCAGGTGATGGATGACTAGAGGATCTGCAGAAGTTTATTCATGGACCAGGGACCTATTGTGCTGCTCATCATGGCAAAGAGGTAAATGAGCGCGCCCATTATCTGTCAAGTTTATCTTTGCTACTGGCATCTAAAACACAAGTCGAAATAGATTCCTCCTGTTGTTTTTTTTTTTTGGCTTTAACTTCACTATGTGGTTTCTCCTTAATTGGACGAGAAAGACTACCATAAGTGGGTGCTGCTGTTTAAAATGTTATAATTTAATTTACTGTCAACAAGGTGGGGCCCATTTTTTATGTTACTGTAAGCCCATGTGAATTCTAGCAATGCCTATCTTTGTCAGTAATAGTAATGTCTACCTTTTTCACTAGGTAATTTTACAACATACGGGATTGTACAGCTCTAAAGTACAACTCCACATACAAAAATTTACATCATGTAAAACCCTCTCAAAAGACAAAGATAACCCCTGCCCCTCTACCTGGAGAAAGAAAGGTTCAATCTCCAGAAGCAACAAGCTTTCTTTACCATAGGAAATGTGAATCTGTGGAATAGCCGCCCCAGTCGTTGGCCAAAGCCGAAACAAGTGAGGGCTTCAAGTAAGACCATTACTTACAAGAAAATAATATCAACACATATGTAAATGTATATAATTCATGATTAGAACATTGACCCAGTCTGATCGCCACTTGGGAAGAGGAAGATAAATGTTTAGGGCAGATTGGTTTTTGCCGTGTGTTCCATATTTCTGTATCCATATGGGGAAACAAAGGGCCACATGTATGAACCTGTTTAGGTCTAAAACTCACTTTTTTGCCCATAGGTTACTATGGGCAAAAGAGTGAGTTTTAGACCTAAGCAGTTTCATATATGTGGCTCAAAGTCTTGAACTTGCCCATACCACTCATTCACTGACTGTCTGCCCGTTGAGCTTTGATGAACAGATGTCCTTTTTTCCAAGCTAAACCTCAGCAAAACCTGAGACTTCTAAGGTTTTCCGCCTTCTACTCAACCTTTATCCCATTGCTTTTCTCTATAAAAGTGTTAAAATCATCACTCAAAAACTGTATGTTGAGCACAGTTGCACTGCTCTCCTTGGGGCACTTTACGTAAGTGGTGATGGTCTTCACGTCCACATAAAAATCAGAATACCTAACTGCAAGCTCGACCTATGAAAACTTCCCCCACCTTTCCATCTCCAGAATGTCCTCTTATGATTTGTGAAAACTAGACTAAATGTAAAATTTACTTGAATTTTAAAATTTAAATTCCCTCTTCAATGACTATGTAATTCCTTGCTTATCGTCTCCGCTCGTGTAAACTCTCTACCTCTCCAATACTACCTAATGCAGAGCAGGCTTGTCTTCTTTTCAGCCTATATGATGCCTCACCCTTTCCTCGCTGCACTGGTTGCCCATCCATACAAATACGCATAAACCATCCTTTCACCCTAAAGCTCTCCACAGTCTGCACCCCATACATCTCCTCCTCATCTCTGTCTACCCCTGTCCGCTCTCTTCCCTCACACGACATCAACTCAGACTAAAATCATCGACCCCAGCCCCTTCAAGACTTTGCACGTGCTGCACCCATCTTGGAACATGCACATACCACGGCACAATCCCACCTTCGTAGTTTTAAGGGTCCTGAAAAACATTCCTCGGCAGGCTACAAAACACTAATTGCTAACCCACCCCTTCTATCACACACATTTCTTCACTCCCTACACAGGGCACTCCAGGTACTGATCTGTTATGATTAGTCATGTGGCAGGTTCACCAATTTTTAGTAAACCTCCCTATTATAAAACAGGGCTGGACATTGTAAATTTGCACTTCTCCCCTTTTTTCCCCCGGCACCCTCTTAGATTTAAGCTCTTGCGAGCAGGGCCTAACCTTTTCTCACCTTAAGTAGCTTTCACTGTGTAATTCTCTTTTGTCTGAATTAACCTCTCATGTAAAGTTGCAAATTTGTTGGCTATATAAAAAAAGATTATTATTATTATATTATTATTCTTGACTTTCATAATTATTTCATCTGCATCCTGTCTGCTCTAGGTTGAGCTTTGATGAACAGATGTCTTTTTTGACCTGTAGCTATGTAACCAGTCAGGATAAACTGCAGACAGAATTCAGTCTAAGGTCTAGTCTACACGTGCACTTGCTGGACAACCTTGTGGTGATCACATTGGTTTCCTAAGGCAAAAGGACTTCAAAATTCATGTCACAGTCACAAATTGTAATGGTTGGAGCTACAGAATTTGCACTTGCAATCTATTTACACTATAGGGGCACTTTACAGTCAAGTGGTGATGGTCTCAACAGAAATCAGCATATAAATCAGGAATAAGGGCCATAACTGCAAGCTACTGGACCTAATGCAAAATCTCTCCCTATTCCTTCCATCTGCCATGTACCATCTATAATGTTGGTGTGATAGAGGGGACTAGACTAAAGTGGCAAAGTTTAACTTGAACTTTAACACATTATCAGACTTCCAATGCTTTTCAATGTCTGAGATAAGGTAATTCGCTGTAGCAAGTTATCTGTGCCAAGTAATACCAGGACACAGGTGTAACTACTGGGTCTAAACCCCCTATCACAAAATCCATTTTTGTCTTAAACATTTATGGCATATCCACTATTTCTGAGCCCCATAGCTATGTCCATGACAGAAGTACACAGAACCTTTAACCTGCTTAGGTACCCAGCCTGGGTGGGACCTGCACTGAAACACCTTCATAGTATATCCACTACATTGTGACCCACAACTATCTACAGAATGAAAGTCCACAGAACCTCTATCCAGCTTGGGTACCTGGCCGAGGTGGGACCTGCACTCACCATACATATATAGTATGTTCACTATTTCTGGGAACTATAGCCATCACCATAACAGGAGTCTGCAAAATCTCTATACTGATTGGTTTACCATCTGAGGTGGAACCTGAACCTATCATCATGTATTTTCCACACACAACTATCTCCAGAACAGGAGTCCACGGATCCTTCGTTCTGCTTAGTTGTGGTATCTGCACCTATTGTGCATTTATGACCCACAGTTATCTCCAGAATGGGAGTCTACAGAACCTTCATCCTGCTTGGGTACACAGCTAATGTGGGATTTTAACAGATCACATATTCATAGTATATCTGCTACCATGTAACCCGCAACTATATCCAGAATGGGAATCCACAGAACCTCATCCTGCTTGTTTAATTGACTGAGGTGGGAACTACAGTGATCACACATCAGTGTGGGACTAGGGTGGGACTAAGGTGCATAGAACCTTTCAGTGGTATTTAATTTTGGGGGCCTGCCTGTGGAGTTGATTCTGGAGGCCCACTCTACAGCTACTGCACATGACTCTTATACTCTGCCTCTTTCCTTTTTTTCTCTCTGCCTTTCTGCCTCTCTCAAGAATATATATGCTATTTAAAATTGACTCCAGGTCTGCCATGCACAGGGGTCCACCAAGGTTTCCACTGTTCCTCTGTGCACCAGTCTGAGGCTGTCTGTGACCCACAACTTTCTCCAGAATGGGAGTCCACCCTCTATACTGCCTAATGCCCTAACCAAGGTAGGACCTGCACCTATCACACATGTATGTCCTATCCATAGGGTAGGCCATAAAAGTGTAAGATGTGAATATCTCTTTAATGTGAACTATTGCAGTTTCAAACTGCTTTTATCTCCTCCCTATAAAGTTTGTAAACTGATTAATGTATATTTGATTCATAGTTTCATAGTTTGTAAGGCCGAAAAAAGACAAGACATCCATCCAGTTCAGCCTGTTGTGCTAAGGTGTTGATCCAGAGGAAGGCAAAAAACCCCAATGAGGTAGAAGCCAATTGTCCTCATTTTAGGGAAAAATTCCTTCGCGACTCCAATCTGGCAATCGGAAAAATCCCTGGAATGAATGACCCCTCTCCAGAATCCTAGACACTATAACTTGTTATATTATTACGCTCCAGAAATGCATCCAAACCCTTTTGAACTCTGTTAGTGAATTCACCATGACAAGTTCCTCTGGCAGAGAGTTCCATAGTCTCACTGCTCTTACAGTAAAGAATCCCTTTCTATGTTTATGTAGAAACTTTCATTCCTCAAGACGTAGAGGATGTCCCCTTGTTCTAGATACAGCCCTGTGTATAAATAAATCTTGGGAGAGACCTCTATATTGACCTTTGATGTATTTAAACATATTTATTATGTCCCCCCGAAGCCGTCTTTTCTCTAAACTAAATAACCCTATCCTTGCTAATCTTTCTGGGTATTGCAGTCCACCCAGTCCTTTAATTATTTTTGTTGCCCGCCTTTGTACCTGTTCAAGCTCTACAATGTCCTTTGGTTTTAGAAGTGTTATATACGAGTCATAGTGGGGGTAACACATACACAGATACCGTATATTAGCACAGAAATAAGTAAGCAAACAAACAGGATCTTTAATATGGCACTTAAGGGACACTTTGATCTTTTTTTGGTCACCAGCCCAAATGGACCGTCTGGCATCAAATTTCTCCTGAAGAGAGAAAATAGCTGCAATTGTAATTACCCTGCAGGAGGATACAGCTGCCAGCTCGCTGCTAGACCTGCAGGGTTTCTTATAGAAGCAAATGGTTGTAAACATATTAAACTAAGCTGCAGACATCAAGGACTTGTCCCCCAGAAAAAGCACCAGGGACAACAAACAGGTGGCATAAGAAAGCTTAATAGAGGTGAGCGCAATTTTCAGGATTTGTAGAGAAGGCATAAGATTTTCAAATTTGCCCCGGGCCAGTTATGAAAAAGAGTGGCTGATGGTCAGAGTATGGTTGGAACTGAAGAAACCTGAACATTTTTTTTGCTGTTGCTACCTTGCTGTAGGTAAGCGTTATGCTGGCCTGGATTTCAACTCTGCTAATGTATTCTCTGCAGAAATAAGCACCAGCAACTCTAAATTCCAAGTAATATGTTCTGTTTTTACCCTATGGACAAACTTGATGGAAGAAACAGTAGAGCATGTTGTCAAATTATAGCCAAAAAGGACAAAACTATGGCCTTGAAATAACTAAAGTTTAATGGCACCAGCGTAAAAGTTTAAGGGCTGTAATTTTGAGCTTTTTGGCTACAATTTGATAAAGTGCTCTCTTGCTCTCATGTCCATATTTGACTTTTGACTACAGCTACTTCTGTTTGCAGATGTTTTGGTGGTCTTTGCCTTTGGAGATATGATCAGGGAAAGACTAGACTTCCACACACCCATCAGCTCAGCAACTTGGGTCATTGACGCTTCTACTAGGCACACACTAACAATTGTTCCCCTTTAAACTCGGTCATGTCTGATAGATCATGCTGAGCCCAAGTAATAAGTACTGTTGTGCTTTAGATTTGGGTCAAGTCAAGTTAGACCCAAACCCTAGGGCTTTGATTCTGGTCAATGAATTTTATGAATGAATTAATTTTAAACTGAGATATGATAAGGAAACTGTACCTTCACACTCCTATCAACTCAGAACTTGGGTCAAAGATACCTCTACCAGGTGCTTACCAACAAGCATTCCCTTTTGAAACTCTGTCAGGTCATTATATCATGCCCAGCAAAAGTAATTAGTACTGTTGTGCTTCAGATTTGGGTCAAATTAAATATGATCCAAATCTTAGGACTGTGTGTTGGGTCTGCTCAAACCAATTTTTAGTAATATTCACCAAAGAAGTCAAATATAACCATAACCCTAACCCTAAACTGGGTTCAGGGTTTTCTTTACTGGGTTTGTATGAGCCAACTTACCTATTCCCTGACACTGTTGCTCTAGTGTCACTCTAATATCATTTATGGTCTAGTCAGGCTCGGACTTGGGAAGTCGATGAAATCCCTAGTGAGCCACGAACTCCGGTGACATTCCACATCCTCCCTCCAAACATCTGAGCCCCCTCTCCCAAGCATTCACAGAATTGAGGATTGAGGATATACCCTCAATTCCTGGGACTCCATGGTTTTGGCAGAGCAGGGCCCCGCTGGTACTCTGCTCCGCTATCCAGCCTGGTAGGCCTTAAGCCTACTGGGCGTTGGCCTCTACTGTTAACGTAGGCACCGAGATGATGTCACATCATTGTGCTTTACTTGAAGCCAGCCTGCTGCTCGTTGCATCGGGGAATAGGAGACAGGTGAGTTTATTTATTTTCCTTAAGTAAAGGGGCCCGGCCAACTGCCTATCTCTGGCCCACCATCAGCTACCTATCTATGTGGGGCCCACCATTATCTGCCTACCTACCTGGGACCCACCATCAGCCACCTACCTGACTGGGACCCACCATCAGCTACCTATCTAACTGGGGCAAATCATCACCTGCCACCTACCTGGACTTACCTACCACCTATCTAATGTGGTCCACCATCACATACCTACCTGGTGCCCACACCTTCCTACCTGAAGCCCACCTACCACCAACCTAACTAGGGCCTATCCACCTACCTAACTGGGGCCTACCTACTTCCTACCTACCTATCTGTGGCCCACCTATCACCTACCTACTTAACTGGGGCCTGCCTACTTACTTACTTGGGGCTTACCTATCTACCTAACTGGGAGATCCCAACCTACCTACCTTGGACCTAACCACCAACCTTTTTGGGGCCAGCCTATCTACCTAGGGCCTACCAACTTATCCAGTGAGGGTCTACCTACCTAAAGAAGGCCTACCTAGCTACAAGGGGCTTTGACCATTTTCCCACCTACCAAGGACCTTGCCTATCTACCTGGTAGTATGATTCTGAGGGGCACAGGCCATTGCCATAGCACAATCTCCAGGGGGTTAGTCCTCTTTTCTCTCCCAGCCTCTTAGGAGACCATGACTGAAAGCAATGGCCTATACCCGCTCTCCCATACCTGGAAAGTTTGTACTGAAGTGGGAATAGGTAAACAGGTGCTGGAAAAGCAATATTAATAAAGAACAGACGGCATTACCGGTGATGGTACAGTAGGTGTATCAGAAAGAGCAAAGATGAACATGACAGATAATGTACCAATATATCACAGCAGAGAATGTGATCTCAACTTTTCAATGTTCTTTGTTTAGGACTAAGAGCAGATAACACAGAGAGCCATGAAATCATGGCAGAGCTAAACTCTTCCACTTCCATATTTCTTCTTTCTGTTCATTTAGAGCATATTGCTCCACATGGGGGTGATGGGGATCACAAGAGAAAGTCCATACAGAATAAATCGTATGATGGAACCCAAACCTATACCCCAGCTGAACCCTTAACACAGTCACATATAATGAAGTCTATTAGGGTTTTGGAGATAATCTAACACAAGGACACCTCTTCTAGGATGGATCCAATTACTAAAGGGCAGATGGTGGCGGTCTCACGTCATGTGCCCCAAGCGCCCTCCCAATAATCGAAGCAGCATTTTACTCATGAATATTTAGCATATGAATATCAGCAATAATTCTGACTATAACCTTTTATAATAATTAGCCCGTGCATTACTGCTTGGAATCACTGCTGACTGGAAGCTATGCACTAATAAGCTCCCAGTCAAGGGGAAAGCATCATTTTTGCACATGTAACTAGGCTGATTGGGGTCATTGTTAATATATTATGAGCCGACCCCCGCTCCCCAGCAGAAGATGAAACTAGCTGCCAGGCTCCATCAACCAGTGTCCCTCATATCAACCTGGATATCTAATGCCGCTCATTTCTAACCAAGGTGGACCAGGAAAATGCACCGGGCGGCGGGCGCTCGCTGTCGCAAAGGAGGAAATAGCACTTTTCCCAGCGTTATAATCCATGTGTTTCCATGGGGTCCATCTAATGGGAATTCATTAAGCCCACATTAAATAAATCTTTTAGCTCGACTTAATTAGCAGAATTACAGATGTCAACTTGGCAATTATATCTGTCTGAAAACATTTCTATCCTGCAGTGATAAACATGCCGCACCATATAATTATACTGAGTATTACTATACCCTGTAATGAACTGGCAACGCTGGATAATGATGCGGGGTGCACAGCAATATTTCAGCAGGACCCTCATCAGAAACAACAACCCATGGAGCGCATAGGAGGATGAAATATTTAAAGAAGTTTCATAAATTATATACAGTTGAGTCACTTTATTATGACCATCTGTTAATCTCCACAGCAATCACGGACAGCAGCTAGACAAGCTGGGAGCGACTCAAGAAGGCCCTGGTAGGTTGTCACAGGTATCTGGAGCAGACTGCATCCCACAGCTGTTGGAGGGTCCATAGAGCCAACACCATCATTCAGGGGCTCCACAGCTGCTGGATGGGCCATAGAGCCAACACCATCATCCAGGGGCTCCCACAGCTGCTGGAGGGTCCATAGAGCCAACACCACCATCCAGGGGCTCCCACAGCTGCTGGAGGGGCCATAGAGCCAACACCACCATCCAGGGGCCCCACAGCTGCTGGAGGAGCCATATAGCCAACACCACCATCCAGGGGCACCACAGCTGTTGGAGGGTCCATATAGCCAACACCACCATCCAGGGGCCCCACAGCTGTTGGAGGGTGGGCTCCACAGCTGGTGGCGGGTCCATAGAGCCAACAGCACCATCCAGAGGCTATCACAGATGCTCAATTGGGGTCAAATCTGGGGAATAAGTTGCCTGAGTAGTACTTGGAAGTCTTGGTCCTGCTTTTCCAACCAAAGTCAGACATTTATAGCCATGTGACATGTCGCATTGTCTTCCTGGAACATCCCATCCGCCCCAGGGAAGATAATCAGTATGTATGGGCGTGCATGATCTATAAGGATGGATCGGTTGAGAGTGTGTTCCACATGGATGAGTGGCCCAGAGAATGCCACAAAAACACTCACCACACCACACCATAACGCTTCCACCACTAGCTTGGGTTCTTCCAGCAATGGTTGCAGGGGGTTTGTTCTATGAAGTTTCTCGTCTGACACGCCAATGTCCATCCACTCGATGAAGCAGAAGATACTACCTTAAAAACTGAAGCCTCTTCTGTTGATGTAACTTCACCACCTGATATTGCTGATATAATGTAGAGTAGTAAAATTTAGAGTTTATATTATAAATATTTTATTTTGTGCTACTTTCTTTTACAAATTGTGTCCCCCATAAGGTCAGAACAAGGCCTTGGGAGGGATTTTAATATCATATTTTTTTATGATTTCCCTTGTAACTGGGGCTGCTAGGTTAACTTCAGGTACAGGAAAATCCTTCAAATGCACTGACTGCAGAGCTGATCTGGGTCAGATTAGACACAGCAGCTAAGGCCGTTACCAAGCCCTGGTTGACACGTCACCGCCGGGAGCAGGAAGCCAACACAGACTTCCTGCCTCTCTGTGTTTACCGTGCTCGGTGAGCATACACAGAAATCGAGAAGCCAGGGATGGTAATAAACCATCCTTGTCTTCTCAGTGGAGAGCCCGGCTATCTCTGGCAGCCGGCTTTCCACCAGCGCAGCAGCACAATTAGTGTTCTAGAAGGTCCGTGCATAGATAAAACTACCACCGCGGTTTATAGTCTATGGGCGGTCAACAAGTAGTTAAAGGCTTAGCATCATACATGACATACTAGTCACCATAACCCCAGGCTCACCCTACTGAAAGCTCCCCTTTATACAGCTGGGTGAGGTTCTAGGTGCTCAAGTTTCTGGGCTTCATGTTCTCAAGACTCCTGGACCCTGCCACAACAATATAAAGTGTGAAGGAGCCAGAGTGCTTACCTAGGTGTACAGCCTTTTCCTTCTGAGGCTTGGTGGTGGTCTCAGCAATCGGACCACCGCTGATCAGGAAGAGGTGACAGATCATAATGAAATGACTTTGTTTCAACTGATCAGAAGACGACAGTTAAGCTCTGTCTCCCCTGCAGTGGACAAAAAACGACCTGAAAACGAATTACTAAAAACGTTCATGAAACTGAGTTTTCTGTCCACTGCCTGTCAAAAGCAGCTGAAAAAACGGCCGTTTTTTGCCACGGTCTGCATTTTTTGGCGTGTTTTCTGCTGGTCTTCAAGTCTGTTTTTTGTGTGCATAAATTAAGCCATTGGATGTTACTCTGCCCTACAAAAGTGGATATAAAGCACATCATTGCATTTATATGTAATCTTGTATTCGTTTTACGGATTTTGGCGCTAATAAAGTTATCTCACGTTTATCGCCAAAAATACGTTTAACAGATTTTGCCGCTAAGATCTGCATTGTTACGAATTTTGGCGCTAGTAAAGTTATTTTGCGTTTGTCGCCAAAAATACGTTTTTTTATGGATTTTGGCACTAAAATCCTTCTCTTTACATTTTTTGCCGCTAATAAAGTTCCCGCTTTTGACGTCAAAAATACATTTACAGATTTTTGCGCAAGAACCCGTCTTTCACGGATTTCGGCGCTAAAATACTTTTCTTAACATATTTTGGTGCTAATTAAGTCAAGAAAAGGATTTTAGCGCCAAAATCCATAAATAAACAGATTTTGCCGCCAAAATCCGTAAATACACAGATTTTGCCGCCAAAATCTGTAAAAAAAAAGTATTTTTAGAGTCAGAAGCGAGATAACTTTATTAGGGCCAAAATCTGTAAATAAAAGGATTTTAGCGCCAAAATCTGTAAAAAAAAACGTATTTTTTGCGTCAGAAGCGAGGTAACGTTATTAGCGCCAAAATTCGTAAAAAAAACAGATTCTTGTGCCAAAATCCATAAAAAAAACGTATTTTTTGCGGCAGAAGCGAGATAACGTTATTAGCGACAAAATCTGTAAAGAAAGGTATTTTAGCGCCAAAATTCGTAAAAAAAAAACGATTCTTGTGCCAAAATCCGTAGAAAAGCGTATTTATGGCGTCAGAAGCGAGATAAAATTATTAGCACCAAAATATGAAAAGAAAAGTATTTTAGTGCCAAAATCCATAAAAAACGGGTTCTTGCGCCAAAATCCGTAGAAAAACGTATTTTTGCGTCAGAAGTGAGATAACATTATTAGCACCAAAATATGTTAAGACAAGGATTTTAGCACCAAAATGCGCAAAAAAACGGATTCTAATGCCAAAATCCATAAAAAAAAGTATTTTTAGCGGAAAATATATGAATTGCGCAAAGATCGTTAGCGACCAAAGCATGATGATTTTATTACAAAAGGTACAAGACAAGGACACATCAGACACTTGTATGTAGATTTAATAACCTTTGTTACCCCCACTATCGGTGGGACTTGGGTCTCCTGGGAGGGTTTTCATTGAAAAATTGCGGCAAAAAACGCAGCGAAAACGCGCCAAAAAACGCCCGACGCTTTCCATAGACTCCTGTAGTACATTTTCTGCCCGGCTCTGGCGTTTTTTAGAGCATGCTGCAAAATACGACCATTAAAAAAAAAACGAGCAAAAAAAAGAAGCTCATGTTGACAGCGGGGGGTTTTACAATTTGAGTCTATGGGAGATGATTTCAGTCGTTTTTCCAGCGTTTTTAGAAAACGAAAAACGCTGAAAAACTGACTTTTTTTCTGTGCAGTGTAGACAGAGCCATAAGGAGACATTGAAGTAAGAACAAGTTTACATTCTCAGATCCGTGAACATTTTCTTGAAGAAGTTGTATGATCCTCGAGAGGAGTCTGCTTTTTCAGTTCAACCCCCTTCTCTTACTGGCCACCTGGGTGATTGGGGGAAATATCAAGACAACCTATGCTTTATTGAAATTCTCCACCTATGGTACAGCAAGGTCCTTCAGCCATCATGTTACAGATCAGGACCATATTGTCTATTTTGAATACTAAGCAGATGCCCAGGAGACCCACAATCACAGGGTCCATAGATAGTGAATGTTTGTTCTGGGAATTCATGATATATACACTCGGTGCTGCTTATTTAATGGTCTGTGTGCTCTTAGGACATGCAGTTAAAAACCATGGAGGAGCAAGAAGCCATTGGCTCCCCGTCCTGCCAATTAGTCTTGTAGACTACAGGCTGCCTACAAGACCACAGCACGTCCCAACTAGGGGGTAAATGATTTTGAGTCCTTAGGGGCACTAAGACAGGGCCCAGGTGTGATGTCATTTTAGTTAGGCGGGGGTAATGACCCGGGGGTTTTTCATGTATTTGATTGTTTCAAGTCATGGTCCGGAAATGGGGTTTTTTACTTAGTCATAGCTAGAGGCATGGCCTGGTGTAATGTCATGTATTTGGGCATTCCCAAGGGGCCCATGGGGGAGCGTGACGCCCATGTATTTGGGTATGACTACAGACATGGTCGAGTGTAATGTGAAGTATTAGGGCATGGCTACAGACATGGACGGGTTGTAAATTAAAGTAATGGGGAAATAAAAAAATCTGATTAGAAATTTCCTTTTTTAAAAATAAACGTAAAAGGAACATTTTTGTGTATACACTCACCCCCAAAAACCTTTATTAGGGTATTAAAAAAACACCTGCCCAAACTGCTCTTTAACATTTAAATTTCTAATCACCAATCACAGGGCCCAAAACTCATGCTTTTAGGCATGTAGACAGGGTCAAACAATCCCCTGCATTCAAACCGACATCAGAAAGGGGAAAAAAGGTGTTTTGAGTCCCTTTTTGAACGTGGCATGGTTGGGTGCCAAAAGGGGCGGGTCTGTTTATTTCAGAAACTGCTGATCCCGGGTTTTTTCCACGCAAAACCATCTCGGGGGACAAAAGGGGGGTTTTCCAAAAAAGGAAAAAACACCCAGGGGAGGGGCGTCCTGTGGGGGGAAATCCCTTGTTGATGCCAGAGGTAAAAGGGGAAAAAGGGGCAGACGGGGTTCGAGCTGATGGGAAAGGGCAACAGTGACTAAAATAGCCACCCTTTAAAACCCAAAGGTGGGCAGAAGAGCATCTCAAAACGCCCCATACGGCGAACTTTGGGGCCAGAGGGGCACAGAAACAGAAGACCCACCCGGGTCCCAACCCCCTTTCAGCTAAGAAAACAGGAAACGAGGCCCCCAATTTCCCCCAAGCTCATCAAAATTTGGGACGGGTAAAATTGGAAAACGTTGCCTGGTCGATGGTCTCGTTTTCTGCGCGACATTCGGATGGTAGGGTCAAATTTTGGCGCAACAACTGAAAGCTTTGGACCCAAATCCTGCCTTGTATCAACTTTTTCAGGCTGGGGGTGGTGGGCCCATGGTGGGGGAATATTTTCTTGGCACTTTTTGGGGCCCCTTGGCCCAAAATTGACATCGTTGCAACGCCACAGCCACCTGGGGATTTTTTGCTGACCAGGGTCCATTTTTTATAACCAAATGTACCCAACACTGATGGTTTACTTTCAGCGGATAATGCCCATGTCATAAAGCTGGAATCTCTCAACGGGTTTCTTGAACAGGGACAATGATTTTCACTGTACTCAAAGGGCCCCCCACATAAACCAAAGATCTCAATCCAATAGAGCATTTTGGGGATGTGGTGGAAGGGGAATTTTCCCAAACATGGATGTGCAGCCGCCCAAACCCTTGCGGCAACTGTGTAAATGCATCATGCCCAATTTGGGCCCAAAAAACTCTGAGGAATGCTTCCAGCCCTTTGTTAAATCTATCCCAATGAAGAATTGAGGCAGTTCTGAAGGAAAAAGGGGGGCCCAAAACCCTTACTAGAAAGGTGTACCTAATAAAGTGGCCGGTGAGGGGTGGGTTTGCACATTTTTGCATATTTTTGCTCCACACCAGGTGTACCTATACTTTTATTTTTCAAAAGGGATGGCTAATAAGTTTTGTATTTTGACTTTTTTGGGCTGCGGAAGTGGAAAGCCCCCATTTTGGGTTTTTAATGCACTCCCCCACCTGAAACAGGTTTTTTAATCAGACGGGTTTATAGCGGGAAATTCTTCAAACCCCTGAAATGTGGATTTCCTGAACAAAACATCAAGAGAGGCAGCATGTATGTGGGTTTCCCACCGGGAATTGGTTCCCTTTTCCCCGGGAGGTGGGCATCATGTTCGGGAAAATACCTTTTGGGAAAAAGTTTTTTAAATACAAAATACTTATGCTGAAGTTTTTTTAAATAAAAAACCCTAAATACTTTAACCCCGAAGTATTTTAAATACAAAAACTAAATACTACTTCAAAAATAAATTTTTCCCAAAAACTAAAAACTTGAAAAATTTTAAAAAAAAAATTTTAAAAAAAACAAAAAAAAGGGTCAAGGGCCTTTTGGCCAACTAGGATTACATCTACCCTTCAGATATGTCAGTTGGGAAAGGGTTCAATTTGTTGGGGGGCCAACTCTTATTAAAAATGTCTTCATCCGGAAAGGGTGCCCACATAAAGAAAACCCTACAGGGACCTTCCCTTTTTGTTACTATCCTTTTTAATGTCAGGGGAATTTTGGGGTATTTAATTTTTTTTCAGTAAATCCATGTGCTTCACATTAATACAGTTTAAACCCCCAAAAGTCCCTCAATTAACCCCTTTTGGGCCCATATAAGGGTATGAAAGGGTGAGGCATGGTCCGGGTTTTTGATGTCATGTATTTGGGGGTGGCTTTTAAGCCCTGATCAGGGGGTGGGGTCCCTGTATTTTTGGGCCTGGAAATAAAGGGATGGTCCCGGGGGTATGTCATGTATTTTGGGATGCTTTAAGGGAAAGGGCGGGGGTTATTCCCGTATTTTGCATGGCTAGAGGCAAGGTCAGGTGTGATGTCATGTATTTCACATGGCTAGAGGCATGGTCAGGTGTGATATCATGTATTTTGCATGGCTAGAAGGGTTTGTTTTGGGGTGAATTTTATGTATTTGGGTGGGGCTATAGGTAAGGTTGGGGGGCTAGAGGCATGGTCAGGGGTGGGTTTTAGTATTTGGTGTGGATAGAGCATGGGCGGGTGTGCGTTCAAATTAAAATTTTGGATTGGGGGGTAGAGGGTTGGTTAGTTTTGGAAATTTATGTATTTGGGGGTGGCCCAGAGCCTTTGGCAGGTGTGATTTAGTATTTGGGGTGGCAAAAGGGAAGGGCAGGTGTGGGTGCATGTATTTCAAAATGGGTAGGGCATGGTCAGGTGTGATATCATGTATTCGGACATGGCTAAGGAAAGGGCCCAAATATGATGTCTTTTATTTTGGGTGGGGGGGGGGGCCCCCTGGGCGGGTATATTCCCCAGCCCCCTAAAAAAAGTTTAAGGGGACCCTTTCCAGGCAAATATAATTACAGCTTCTTTAAAAAAGGTACAAACATTTTTAGCTTTTGACTGTGGCAGGATTGTCTTCTTGTGCCAAGATTTGGCTGCCTATCCTAGCAAAAATTTATTTTACTTCCCGGTTTAGAAGACGACTGTCCTTCAGAGATTTATTGAGAGTGCTCAATGCAATTACCATGACTTTCTGAGGATCACACTACACTATATAATTACATTCCTGACAATGATAAGTTCTAATTTCATATTTTATTCCATTTAATTTCTATACTCTGATAAATAATCATGTTAAAAAAAAAAGAGTTGGCACCCTATTTATAGCCCTAGAAGAGAGGACCTTCTAATAGGACCAACATGAGATGACTGGAAAACGCCAACATTTTAGGGTCCAATATGCGGACCTCCTCTGTTCTTGTGAACTGAACTTAGATCACCATAGCAGTTAACAAAGTAGAAGTGGGTTGTGGATGAAATGAGTGTTTTACCCAAATTTTATTTTTTCTAAGCATCGACCCGGAAATATGTACACCCAGGAGACTAGAGGTTTCTTGGTTGGTAAGGATTGAGTGGATTGGCATTATCAAACGATCAGTGTAAGTGCCCTGGCTTAAATCTTTCTTAGACTTAGAGATGGACTGAAAGTAGTTTATGTTCTTAAGCAAGAAGTGTCATAAACCCTTTACCAAACCTTTACCCTATAACAATGATTCTGTTGGGTCAGGATAATATATTGTATTTGATTAACATTTATCTAGAGCAGGCTCTTCCACCAAAACTCAGGGAGTCCCACATCTGACTCATAGATGGTGTCCCAAGGATCAGTTGGCCCTGCCAAGATGTGCATCAAGTGGACAAAAGGTATGGTCCTACAGGAAAACTAGGCAGATCCACCATTTATGAAGGTCCAAGAACACTTTTTAGAAGTTCCCTAGGATTGCATGACTAAATTAAATATTAAAAAAAAAATTTCAGTGTATGATGGATGGAAAAATTAAATCTGAGCCTTCTCTGGGCTGCTGACTGCCAAGAGAACGGACATAGACTAGAATAGTGACTTTACATGGTCCTCTGTTTTTGTGTGCCTAGTTCTTGGTTCACCTATCATCCAGTGGTTCTACATTAAAGGCTATCTGTTAAATAACCCCTGAGATAAGAGACATTTTATCAGCTCTCTGAATGTACAGAGGTTTCTATGGTTACCTGAATAC
This sequence comes from Phyllomedusa bahiana, assembly GCA_025379985.1. Classification (NCBI taxonomy): domain Eukaryota; kingdom Metazoa; phylum Chordata; class Amphibia; order Anura; family Hylidae; genus Phyllomedusa; species Phyllomedusa bahiana. Next base: position 25,114 of record JAODAL010025675.1, on the reverse strand, counting down.
TTATGGACCTGATTATACCGCCAGAACATGACCACAAATTACCACCACATAGGGACTGAATAATACTCCTACACTATTACTGATCAGTCTACAAAGAACAATAGATCCGCCATATCGTGACTATATAGTGGTAGGTATCAGTGAGCACAGGTGCCCTACAGACTGTATACTACCCCCATACAGTGACCATATAGTGGTATATACCAGTGTACACAGACTCTGGTGACATATAAGTGATTATAGCGCAGTTACATCTTGTGACTCACAGGTGACATTTCTCTACTGAGTCGTTGACTTTCCCTTTTGTTCTGAATCTGGTCCAGACCACCATGATGACTTCTCCCGGCCACTTGTCCCTGCAGATTTAGATACAAATATACTAGAATCCTCACTTTTCCAGCACCTCACTCCCTGTCCCCCCCCCCACTCCCCCGGCTATAAGGGATCCATTTAGGCAGGCAGAGTTTAGGTAAGTATAGGGACCCAAATAGGCAGGCAGAGTTTAGGTAGCTATAGGGCCCCATATAGATAGACAGGCAAGGTATAGGGGCCATATAGGTAGGAAGGCAGGGCTTAGGGTAGTCTGTAGGTGCCATATATGTAGGCAGGCAGGGCTTAGGGTAGTCTATAGGGGCCCCATATAAACAGGCAGGGCTTAGGTAGTCTATAGGGAACTCATACAGGCAGGCAGGGCATAGGGTAGGTTTTAGGGGTCATATATGTAGGCAGGCAGGGCTTAGGGTAGGTTATAGGTTCCCCATACAGGCAGGCATGGCATAGGGTAGGCTATAGGGGCCCCATACAGGCAGGCAGGGCATATGGTAGTCTATAGGGGCCCCATACAGGCAGGCAGGGCTTATGGTAGGTTATAGGGTCCCCATATAGGCAGGCAGGGGGCTTAGGGCAGGTTATAGGGGCCCCATGTAGGCAGGGGGCTTAGGGAAGGTTATAGGGTTCTCATATAGGCATTGGTCTTAGGGCTGGTTATAGAGTCCCCATATAGGCAGGTAGGGGGCTTAGGGCCGGTTTTAGGGTTCCCATATAGGCAGGGGGCAAAGGACAGGTTATAGGGTTCCCATATAGGCGGAGGGCTTAGGGCAGGCTATAGGGTCCCCATATAGGCAGGCAGGGGGCTTAGGGAAGATTATAGGGTCCCCATGTAAGCAGGCAGGGGGCTTAGGGCAGGTTATAGGTTCCCCATGTAAGCAGGCAGGGGGGCTTAGGGCAGGTTATAGGGCTCCCATATAGGCAGGGGGCTTAGGGTAGGTTATAGGGTCCCCATATAGGCAGGGGGGCTTAGGGCAGGTTATTAGGGTCCCAATTAGGCAGGCAGGGGGCTTAGGGCATTTTATAGGGGCCCCATATAGGCAGACAGGGAGGCTTCATTGTTAAAAAAAAAATATAAATCACTTAATTACCTGCCCCACGCTCCCTCGCAGCTCAGCTCCCGGGCAGTCTTCGCTCGTCGCAGGCGGCATGATGTTGTAACGTCATCGCGCTGCCCACGTCAGCACTGTGGGCCGGCACCTGCTAGGCAGATTAGCAGAGCGGAGCGCAGGCGGCTCCTTTCTGCTAACACCGGGCAGTCCTGCCTTTGAACACTCAGGCCGGAGGGCCCGGGTGTTCAGAGGCAGGATGCGCCGGACCCCGCAGCTCCGGCCCGCCGGCAGTGAACTGGTGTGTTCACTGCCTGCAGGAGCCGAACTACCGGGGTAGCAGACGTGTTAGAAGCTGCCCCGGGGCCCGGGCCTCCTAAGAGCCCGGGCCCCATGGCAGCTGCTACGTCTGCTACCCCGGTGGTTATACCCCTGCAACAGACAGAAGACAAGCAGATGGATGACAAACCAGCAAAGACACAACAGATAACAGGAAGATAGTAATGTCAGATGGGCCAAGGTCAAACCAGAATATCACACAGTATCGAGTCAGCAGGCAGAAGAATAACTGAGATATAAACCGTAATCCAGAGCCAGAAGAAATCCAATAGAACAGCAAACATACAGGGATAAGAGCCAGGATACAGGAAGCTATCACAGGCAAAGACATAGAAAACAGGCAAGGTAGAAACCGAAGATTTACCCCACTAAGTACTGCATAGAACTCCATCTGAGGCAGAAAACCTTAAAAGGATGGTGGCACGGTGCTGACCTTAACCCCTTAAGTCGAACGCCTGAAAAGTAGTTAATGACCAGAACATTTTTTTAGTTTTTGCCTCCTTGCATTTCAACAGTTGTAACTTTTTTATTTTTTCAATGACGCAGTTGTATGAGGCCCTCTTTCTTATTCGAGGACAAAGTTGTACTTTATGGGGGAATAGTTTAAGTTCACTTATAAATAATAGCAGTATTTTTTTTGTTTTTTGTAAAAAAAAAATGTTTATTTTTTATTTTTTTTTTACACCATTCATATTTCACACTAGATAACTTGTTATATTAATTCTATAGGTTATTACGGTCATGTGGATACCTAATATGTGTAGTTTTTTTGTGTGTGTAATTTATGCACAATTATTTTTTATTAAATATTTATTTTTATTTTATTTATTTTTTTATTCTTTTTTTAAAACTTTTTATGTTTTTTTACTTTTTTTTTTACTTACATGAAGGGGAGAACTGTTTTTACATTTTTATATATTATATATATATATATATATATATTTATACATTTTTTATATATATTAATATATATTTTTATACTTAGTAATGTATTAGCACAAAGTGCCTCCTGGTCACTGGCTAAGTACACAGGCAGCTCTGGGACCACTCTAGGTCCCAGGGCTAAGTGTGCAGCTGTTCCCCGGGCTCTGTCGGGTCACCGGGTGTTCCGATCACCCGACAGAGCAGGGGAACCCTTTGATTGCGCTGCGGTAACGCACCGTCGCACTCAAAGGGTTAAAGCACCGGGTTGCGGAGGTTTCCTCCGCTCCCCGGTGTTCGCAGGATATGCTCTGGGATCGGGGCTGTGTAGTACAGCCCCGACCCCAGCTCAGCTGTGGCGCCGGGGGCCGCAAACTCCGATGTCTGCAGCGACGTCAAAAGATGTCGCTGCAGACGAACGACCCGCACCGGCCGTTGTCAAAAGACGGTGCGCGGTCGTTAAGGAGTTAAGGGGGCCTGCTGCCCTGAAACAGTTGTCCCCCAGCCCTCACTAGAGCAGCATCGCATTGTTGGATCTCTTAGGAGAACTACTACTAGTTACTGAAGTGATGCTGTACATAGAAGTATAGAGAGAGCAGTGTAATCACTGCCTCTTCCATAGCCCCTTCCTGAACCCCACCTTACGTGATGCTGCTGGGGCCACCTTTATCAGTAGAGGTGAAGGGCCAAGGCTGCAGTAAACAGCCATGAGCCCCGGCACCTAAACTGCTCATCCTCTCCTCCTCCCTGTGGGCTGTCATACCCATATCATCATTATATATGTCTGTGGGCTATTATTTTATAACCATACTTGCCAACCATTGGAAGTGGCCTTCAGGGAGATTTTGAATTGCAGCTTGCTGCCTTGATGGTTTGAGTGGGCCACATCCCCTGTTTTACAATGACACACCCTCTTTTACACAAAGCCACACCCCCTTGTCACATCTGTGTAACAGCTTTGGAGGAAAGCTGATAAGGAATGTGGTATCCTTCAGATTTACTCGACGTTGGATCTCCTCACCAGCATCCAAGCTGGGTAACAACACATCAATCAGCTTCAGAGCCGAGCTACAATGTGGTCCCTCTGCACCAGGTGATGTCAGGGCAGCGTCTCATGACCCTGGCACCACCACTATATACAAAGCAACCCACAGCCAGTAAGAAAGTGCTCAGATGTATAAAGTGGTTTAGCTCCCATATAGGCATAGGCTAAAACTGACCAAACATTCTCAACTTGTGACTGTGTTTGGCCCCTTTTCAGCCATATATGCTGCACTAGTGTATATAGTGTGTGGTGTAGTTTGGAGCGTATTTCAGCACTTTTTTTTTAGCCCTGGCTATTAATTTGCATGGGTGGAAACCTCATCAAAACCTTATCAAAATCCTCTTCAGGCGAGGTTTTGATGCTGTCTTGGGCACTGAAAAATCAGCATCCAAACAGCTCCAAAATAAGCCATTTGAACAGACCCTAACAGGCTGCCCAAGAATGTATGCTAAAAGTTACCAGTATTTGACATGGCTGGTACAAATAAAATACCGGCACTGGCCCCCTGGCAGTAAAGCTAATGTTGTCGGTGGTTTACCAGATCGGTGGCAAACCTACCATAGCAGGAGATTTACCAACTCTTCAGGGAGATCGGGAGGACTCCTCCCCTTCAGGGAGTCTCCCTGACGATCAGGGACAGTTGGTAAGTATGTTTATAACTGAAGATCTGTGTGTCAAAATTGTAAATGTAAAATAAACACACAATACTGACCCATAGAGCTGACAATCAGTCTGCAATTATGTAGTGCAGCATATCACACCACACATGTTGGACACATGTACCAACAGGGGCATAGCCTGCAACACGAAAAAATGTACCTGTTCCAACTCAATATGCAAATTCAACTTAAAGAGAATGTGTCATCAAAAAAGGAGTAATTGTTTAAGTCACATTTTTATGTTAAACACATTTCTAGGACTTTTTTTTTATTTTTCATATCACTTTCAATATTTTCCAATAATTCTTAAGTCTTGCAGTTTTCACTTTGGCCACTTTGGTCTTGTTTGCATGCTTTAACAGCAGTCAGAAAGATGTTTTTTCAGTAGGGTTCATGACATAGGAGACTTAACACTGATCAGTCCATTTCACTTTATAGGAGAGTTTTCTAGTCATGCTCTGTGACCTGGGAATAAATCACTGTGCAGGGAGGGTGAAAGGGGTGAACTGTGGCTATCTCCTCTTGTGACTGGTGGATCTGTGTTATCTATTTTACACTGGTGTCTCCTTTCAGTTTGACCCTTTTGTGCTGTTTAAAGAGCAGACAACTGAGAATCTTTCTCTACAGAACAGGAAGTGTCAGACTCTTATCAGGCTTAGTGAACAAAGTGAAAACTGCAGGACTTAAGAATTATTAAAAAATATTGAAAGTGATATGAAAAATAATAAAAAAAAATTTAACCAAAAATTCTTTAAAAATGTGTTTAACATAAAATGTGAGTTAAACAATAAGTCAATTTTTAATGACAGAATCCCTTTAAGAACAAACCTCTAGTCCCTTTAGCGTATATAACCCAAGGACTGCCTGTACTAGGTTTTACCATTTCTGATTAATGCTGGTGATAATTTTTCATGCTGGCAGCCTTAATGTACGAATAATTACATAATACTGAGTGCAATTTGTCATATTTAGTGAAGTACTGGCACTAAGTCTTCATTTTGTTGGTATACAGCTCTCTATTTTGTTCTATGGTTGTCCTGAGCACAGGCTGTATGCCACCAAAGTGTGAGATGGAAACATCCCTTCTTTATCCATATAACCCTCTTTCACATCTGTGAAAGTAACAATTTTGTCTGCACGCAATCTTCATCAAATTACCTTCTCCATCAATTGTCTAAGTTGCCGACTCCGCGGGTCTCTGGAGCAGCTGGTCTGTGCCGGAGCAACCACTGTGCAGATGCATTTGCCATCAGGGGCTTGCGCTGATGTATAAATTTGCCACCCATCTTCTGGACTGGGAAAAAGGGTCTGAAAAGAGAACACCCCAAGATGACTTCTGACATCATGGACTGTTTTGACTAAGTTTCTTACATTCTTAACATAACGATGTCCAATATGGTCTTTGTAACGGGAAACTGTTCCAAGATGCGCTATCATACAACCCAATAGTAGCAGAGAAGCAGTTGATCTTACTATATACTGTAACCAGGTATCAGAAAAGGGACTGGAAAATATCCAAATATCATAACAGGCAGATATTTGAGATGGACCAATAGATATTGATTGATATTTTTGCAAGTTAACAACAAAGTAACACAATCGCTATAGGGTATTGATATTTCAGCTTTGGCCCAGTTAGGAAGTAGTCAGACGAAGACCTTTACTCAACACCTAAGTCATAAGTTGATAAAATATTTCAATTTTAGAAAGGTTTCCATTATGGTCATTCAACCCAATGTTTTAGTAATGGAGCTAAAAGTTAAAAGCTAAAAGCTAAAGTCCATAACTATGACCTTATGAGCCCACATAAGGTTTGGCACCACTTTGTGCCATCAAATCAAGCAACAACTTGAGTTGTCTGAGTTATTATATAATGTGTTAGATAATTAACTGATTGTGGAGACACTCTGTGTGGAGACACTCTTTGTGGAGACATTAGGGCCACATGTATGAAAATTGTCTTGGTGTGAGACTTTCTTTGTTGCCCATAACAACCAATCCTTTCTTTTTTTAGAGTACTATATGAAATTAAAGGGGAGCTCCTTATTAGTTGCTATGAGCTTTGATTGGTTACTATGGGTAACAAAGAAAGTCTTACACCTAGAAAGTTTTCATACATGTGGGCCCTAGGAGTCCACACAGCCTTGAGTGTCCAGCCACCTGCTCCACAAGAGCTCACCTTTCGAAGGACATTCCCTCTATGTGCAGATGAGTACAATTCATTGAACATATCTTACATCAACATCGATTGGTTTTGAAATTTGATGACATCCATTTTAAACTGATACTCTTGAAGCAGAGGCGAGGAAAGTTTTTTTCTGCCAAACGCAATTAAGATATTTATAACATCATTGTTGGGCCATATAAAATTTGACTTGTTAAATTACCACACCTCCCCCGATGCGCAGTGGCCCATTAGGGTAGGAACAGCATGTCCTAGAGTTAGCCTTAAAATCCTGGATGCCCCACCCCTGGGTTTCGATGGAATGTGCTCTAGTCAGTTTTGTTGGGGTGCCTGGGGCCAACTAGTAAAGTTGATTCTTGGGGCCCACCAGTGGAGTTGATCTTGGAGCCCATTCTATAACTACTGTACAAGACTGCATATTCCTTTTGCACTCTGCCTCTTGGTTTCTGCCTCTCTTTCTCTGAATTTCTCCCTCAAACAGGCCCACCATGCCAAGTGGCCCAACAGGGATTTCCCCTATTTCCCTGTGGGCCAATCTGAGCCTTGCCCGAGTTTCCGCTTCCCAGTGCTATGATGTCCATGCCGTTTCTCCACTCTATGTGCAGAAGCCTACTGTGGTGGAAATGGCATGGATTACAGCTGTTACTGATACACTTGGTACGACATGTATGTACGGGGTTGCACCAGTAGCCTGGTGTCCTTTCAACCCTAAAACTGGTGCAGGCCTGTGCCCTCGATGTATGAGCAGGCACACTCCAAAATTAGGTGCATTATAAATCACACGTGGCACTTTGTAATGCGCCTAATTCTGTATCTCCACAGCATAGTAATATGATCGTATTTTCTGCGGTTTTAGGATTTTAAAACTGCCGAAAATATGATCGTTCAGGCAGCCCCATAGACGACAATAATAATAATAATAACCTTTACTTATATAGCGCCAACATATTCCTCAACACTTTACAATTTGGAGGGTGTAGGTACAGACAAAATGACATACATTGCACAATGAAAAGCTACTTACAGATGAGACACAAGGTGAGAGGGCCCTGCTCGCAAGAGCTTACAATCTATTAGGGTGTAGGGTGAAATGAAGGGTAAGAAGTGCTAGATTTACAAAGGTCCAGCAATGTGACATAAATATGGGGTTGTTATATGTAGAATTCGGATGGACCTGCCACCGAGACAGTACATCTATATACAGATAAGTGCGAATTGTAGGGGGAAAAAAAAATGTGTAGGTGTTAGACAATAAAAAAAAAATGACTTGTTGTCTCCACAGATCATTTTTTTTCAGTTCGTCTTCTGGCACCGATGTATTAAACAAGATATTGTTTTTAGAACCAAATACGTTTTTTGCGCGAAACGTGGTCCTGCACCGGACAAAAAACGATCGAATTTCGGCTGCTCTGTGTCCGATGCAGTGGGGGTGTAGCCTAATATGTGGGGGCGTTCTGGAGGCGTGTCGCACTACAACCGTATGATTCTACATTAATGACTTTAGTACGGCAAAACCAGCCAACTCGGTCTGCTGGAAGAACCAGAACAAGTTGAAAGTCGTTTACCTGAAACTGAATTGTCGCTTTGAAGCTCGAAAGCGCCAATTCTATGACCCACAGTAGAACAGGTTCACAGATTCAGGTGCATTCTATGCTACTAATGTGCACAAAAAAAAATGGCGCCTGGGCACTAAAATACATATACAGCTCTGGAAAAAATAAGGAGACCACTGCAAAATTTTCATTTTCTCTGATTTTTTCTCTTCAATTGTATATATTTTTGAGAAAAATGTACATTGTTATTTTATTATATAAACTACTGACAACAGGTCTCCGAAATTCAAAGCGAATTTTTTTTTATTTATTTGCAGTAAATGAGAAATCTTCAAAATAATAAAAAAGAGGGAGCAGAGCTGTCAGATTATTACAGTCATATGAAAAAGTTTGGGCACCCCTATTAATCTTAATCATTTTTAGTTCTAAATATTTGGGTGTTTGCAACAGCCATTTCAATTTGATATATCTAATAACTGATGGACACAGTAATATTTCCGGATTGAAATGAGGTTTATTGTACTAACACAAAATGTGTAATATTAGTTATTAGATATATCAAATTGAAATGGCTGTTGCAAACACCCAAATATTTAGAACTAAAAATGATTTAGATTAATAGGGGTGCCCAAACTTTTTCATATGACTGTATTATTATTATTATTTATTTTTAAGCGCCATTGGTTCCAGGGCGCTGTACATTCGAGGGGGTTACATACATAACATAAGTCAAACGAGTACAATGATAAGTGATGAATGACAATTGGCACGACAGAGGGAGAGAGGACCCTACCCGTGAAGGCTTACAAGCTACAAGATCTCAAATAATGTAAAAAGAAAACAAGTTCATATTTCTTTAGAAACAATAAGGCCATGTTCACACGGCTTAAAATGGGCCGTATTTCGGTCCGTAATTACGCGCCGGAGTGCGCCTATTACGGGCCGAAAACGGCCCATTCATTACGGTAATTCACAGTTCTCATAGAGAACTATGGATTATGTCACCTCTCACCGCCCAGCAAAGCCGCCGGGCAGGGAGATACAGTCATATGAAAAAGTTTGGGCACCCCTATTAATCTAAATCATTTTTAGTTCTAAATATTTGGGTGTTTGCAACAGCCATTTCAATTTGATATATCTAATAACTAATATTGCACATTTTGTGTTAATACAATAAACCTTATTTCAATCCGGAAATATTACTGTGTCCATCAGTTATTAGATATATCAAATTGAAATGGCTGTTGCAAACACCCAAATATTTAGAACTAAAAATGATTTAGATTAATAGGGGTGCCCAAACTTTTTCATATGACTGTAATTGACATGTGAATTACTAGCCGCAAATACGCGCCGCTAGCAATTCAAGTCTATGGGCCGGCAAAGTGCCGGCCCCCTGCTCAGTCCCCCGCTCCCGCCCCCGGTCACACGGCGTAATTGCGGGGCGTAATTACGCCCTGCAAATACACCGTGTGAACCTAGCCTAAGACTAATGTTTTAAGTCAGGAAGACTTTTCTTTCCATGGTAAAAGTGATTTTTTTCATTCAAATTCCTTTTGGCCTATTCCTAGCACCTATTTTGCCATCCAGGTTGTCCTATTGCAAGAGGATTGTGAAGACCACGGCATTGTTTTTTATACTTTCCTTCATTAAATAAGATTTGGTTCAGGTGATCACCTAATCAGAAGCACATTAAGTAGAATGAGGTGAACTTTGGTTGGAATTCAACTGGAATGGAATGGCTGTCAGACATGGAGAGATGCTGATTTATAGAAAACTGTGCAGTGTTCTCTTCATTTTTTCCAGAGCTGTATGTTACCCTTGATGTCTTTGAGTCAGAAAACAAATGCTTGAAGCTTTGGAGATCAGCGCATGTGCAAAAACAGCAGTCTGAGCGGGGTCTGCTAGTGCGTATGTGCAGGGCTCCATAGTTCTAATTGGTAACTCTACACCCAGAAAATCAAAATCAAAAATTTAATTAAAAAATGTAATTAAAAATCTACATAATCTTCCTTAGGGAATCCGTTCTCTAGAACCAGACACAGTGACTGGAAACAATATAATGGATGTTTTTCCTGGAAGAGAGCATCTATGTATTACCAGACAATCTCTTTAATCATGGGAGCAGTAGTAGAACTGTAGACTGCGCTATAACGTGGATATCCAACTTTGAAGTTATAATATAACCAGTATTATACTCATGCTCAATCTCATCATTCCATGTCAGCCCAGTATCTGCACAATGCTTTCTCTGGTGAGTTACATTCTGGAAAATGTATCCTTAAGATCAGAGAATGTATAGTGTCTGATGTAGGATAAAAGAATTGTCTCTACACTATAGATTAGTTAAGTTCTTAGAAGTGTCTGTCAACTCACTGATTGACTGTAATGATGGAAGCAGAATTGTAAATACAGCTCTGGAGTATAATGCCGGCTGGAACTCGAGATCAATACATAGTAAGTAATGTATTTACAAAGTGACTCATGTTTTTTGTTGATTTATTCATTGCACATTACAGAGAAGGGTTTCGTAGCGTTCTTTCAAATGTGTGAAAATAATTGTATTGAACGGGACATGGACGTTTTTCTCATTGATTTGTATCTTGGGGGCCATGGTTTTTCCTTTCAAAACTCAATTTGAGGTTTAATAGTAGAAACTGTCATTTCCCATCAGTAACAACACTGCCTATCCTTACCAGGGGTAGGTTAGGGAACAAGTTAAAGGGGTTGTCTCACTACAAAGAATAGCTTTGAAAATGTAGGGAACAGTAAATGAAGACGTTTTCCAAATATATTGCGTTGTTCATCTTTTTTTGCTAAGGAGCTACAAATGATTTTATCACCTTCTGAGCTCTCTCTGATTTCCCAAGTGACCAACCTGTGTACTCCTTATCCCCTGCTGTTTGTTCTCTCTGATAGCAGGGAGTGATGTCATCACACAGGTCACTCAGCACAGAACTTCAGACAGTGAGAACTTGGGTGTTATCTGATCTTTCAGACAAAAGACTAATTACTCTACTGTTTACACTAGCTCAGAAGCTTCTCCAGACCTCAGAGAAGGTAATTTATTAATCTAGACTGATAAACAGAGAAGTCTGAATGCATGGAGCTCATATGCTAATTACAGACAGCTTGACCAGGAAGTGACAGAGCAAAGCAGCATTATTTCATTCATGCATCCTATGAAACTTTGAGATGAGACAACCCCTTTAAGTTTTTCCACATACAAATATGGGAGCATAGAGTCAGATGTCCTTCTACAGTTATGCAGCTTTATTGAAGGGCTACTCTCATCAACAAGACTGGGACAAGGTATTCTGGTGCCCTATTCAAATAAGGCATGTAACACCCCTCTTTTGAAAACTCAGGCCACTGCATACCCCTTTGCGCCACCTTTTCTGCCTGGGAGAAACCGGAGAAAAGCCGTCCCCCGGTGGCCGTGTGCACAGCACGAAAAGAGGACAAATACCGGTCGGATAAACCAACCGGTATTTGTCCTGTGCCGTGTGAATGTCCCATTACTGTTTAAACCCCTCCATCACTAATGTCCCTCTAACAAGCTCAGCTAGGAATAGCAGATCTGAATGTCTGTCACTGCTGTATACAACTGACCACAACTGTCGCAGGAATCCATTTGATCAAATTATAAAATTTGGGGAATTGCTCTAAAAAAATGACTTGATAAACACAGATCGAGTGCTACAAAATCTAACATATTTTAGAAGTGAATTCTGGTTGACATGATTTCCATACAGTGGAAAATATTTATATGCAATGTAAAGAACAAACACCTATAAGCTTTATGTGCTTACTTGTATCTACTTACTTTGTTTTCATTGATTAAAAAAATATATTTTCCTATTATGTATACAGCTACTATGCAAACCTATGTTTCCCACAATTACCAGCTGCAAACAAACGTAGCTTAGTCTCATCCGACACTTATCTATAACTCCCTTTTCATACTAACCAGATCAAAAGATGGAGGGAGTTAAAATGGAGCTGTGTACACAAGGAGGTTTACTTTCCTCAATACTTTTTGAAAATTTGCTTTATTTTTTTAGTAAAAAAATGTTCCTGCTTTCTATTATATAACGTTTCAGCTTTGTGTTGCTTGTTTTTTTGTTTCTGCTTTCATGTTCCTCTAGGTGCAGTCACCTTCATCTTCTCGGTCATTTATATGCAATTTATTTGCAGCCTCATCGTTTACCTGCTTATTTGTACTCCATAAAATAAGAATGATGTTGAGCACCAGAAACTGTTGAGCACTTGGGCTACCCAGCTATGAATTCAATGCATCGTCAACATTTTATTCCTAGGTGATTTCCCAGAACAACACTTCTTTATTGTAACAAATCTGAAAGTTTAAGTCTGAATGGCTGATAAAGAAACGTTGAAATTTTTGTAAGAAATTTGTATGTTTTGTGAAACTAGGAAGGTAACAAATGCCAATTTTTTTATCTTAAACCAACTTTATATCGCTGCAATGTACCTATATTTAATAAAAAAGCAACTTTGCACATTGATTTGATTAAACATATCCCAGGCTTTTGTGTACATTAGGCTCGGACTGGCCCACAGTGTGGCCGGGTAAACCCCCGGTGGGCCCATGAATAGGTGTCTTTTAGGGCATGGTGGACCTCTAGACATATACTGTATTCATAAGTTCTTGATTCCAATCAATGTCGTATCATCTTGCAACTAAACAGAACTTATTGCACATAACCACATTTTCTGTAAATTACTTGCATTTTAGGAGACCAACATGCTGAACAGTTGAAAATACGAACAACGTGCTGGAGAAAATCTCCTAAAATGCAAGTAATTTACAAAAAATGTGGTTATGTGCAATAAGTTTTGTTTAGTTGCAAGATGATACATTGATTGGAATCAAAAAGTTATGAATATAATTCTCACAAAGATTAAAAAGGCTAACGAATATTTATTGATAAAAATGGTATTAATGCTTTTCCTGGGTAAAATGTGGGTCGAGTGGAGACCTCTGTGCTACCGTTTTGCACACTAACCAATGAGGAAAATATTTGGTGCAAGGTGAAAGTGGTAATATAGTGGAAGGGTCCCTAGACATGGCAGGCCTGCAGCATGTTTGCATGGAGAGAGGAAGAGAAAGAGAGGCAAAGTCTAGTGTTGTGTCATGTGCCGTCATTTACAGTAGCTGCAGGGTGGGCCCAGAATTAACTCAAGTGATGGGTTTCAAGAATCAGTTCTACTGGTGGGCCCCAGAATCAACTCAACTGGTAAGCCCCAAAACTCATCTGTAATGGTAGGCCCCAGAATCAACTTCACAGATTGACCCCAGAATTAACTCCACCGGTGGGCCGCAGAATCAACTCCACCGGTGGGCCGCAGAATCAACTCCACTGGTGGGCCCCAAGAATTAACTCTACTGGTGGGGGCCCAGAATTAACTCTACTGGTGGGTCCCAAGGATCAACTCTACTGGTGGGCCCAAATAATCAACTCCACAGATGGACCCCAGGCACCTCAGTTAGACTCTGTATATATAGTTCCTATGGAAGAGCAGACACAGCTGAGGGCCTCTGTGCAATAAAAAATATATGGGCCCCTTGTCATTTAACACTTCATCATAGAGCACCCCCTTCTGTCTTTCTAACAAACCTCTAGTAATTGTAAGTCATGGTATTAATTAGCTAAAGAAATAATCTACAGTCTAATAGATAGCAGGAGGTTGTTTCTAAGGTGATGGTTGGCCCCATTACCTACTGGGCCCCTGTAAAGGTTGCACCACTGGTATTTCCACCCCTGCTCCTATGCAAACCTATAGGGCTCTATGATTATAGACTGCATGGAAGAGGATTGAAGGTAGTAACATATGATCCAAGGATCAGACTACATACATAGTTTGTATTATGTATCCATAGAGACACATAGCCTGGCATAGGAGCTGTACAGTAGGGTTTGTTAAATGTAAGATATTTGTCTTTGTCTATTAAAGACTAAAGCAATAAAAAAATCTTGTGAAAGGAAGAAGAAAAAGGCTATGTCGTTAAAGGGGTTGTCTTATCTTGGACAACCAATATGAAAGCCCCTAAGCTACTTAAGTCAAACTCAAGGCCTGTGGGCCAAACCTGGCCGTCTATCTCATTGTATGTGGCCCCCATGTTAGGAATCTCAATGCTAAAGAGATAAAAGAGTCTGGCTATTATACAACCTTTAAGGACATTGTGGTCTTTTACTGACCATGTTGCACTATAACATTTGAACTATTGGAACAATTTGAACTACGTTTTTCAGCAACACAGAAAAAGGTCCATACACCATAGAAAGCAGCTGGTTTAGGGCTGAGGTTAAGTTCTTTTTATGCTGGTTTAGAATGGGTTAAGTTACCCATCCTCCAGTGCTTCTAGGCCTCACAGCACTGTCGCCCCAATTTCAGTTCTTTCTGATGTTATTTCCGGCCCAACGCCACTTTAGTTACAGAAGTTAACTATAGGAGTGGTGTCACTCCTGTGCTCCTAGTGCTGCGGGATCAGAACGCGCCACAGGAACAGGTAAATTAAGTTAACCCTTTCAAACCAGTATAAGCACCCTAAATGTAGTTTAGGGTTATAATTATGGTCAATTTTCAACAGATATCAACTAAAATCTATTTAAGTCAATCCAAATCGAAGCGCTTGGATTGGAGTCAAATTTGACTTTGACCTACACCTGGAGTTCAACAATACTCATCAACCAAACAATGGATGTTACAGGGTAAGTAAAATATTACTTCAAATGAAGGGCTGGCTACATGATACATACTGTAGGTGGATTGTGTCATTGCCTATTAGTGATGTCCCAGACAAGGGCCCCAATGGATGTCAAATAAAGAATGTGGTTTTTGACATGAGACTACTCTTTAATGTTAAAATTACATTCAGCATTACTACAAAGATTTGGGGTTCTAAATTAATCTATATACACTGTCATGGGTGGTCTTGTACTTCCACACGTTGAGCTTTGGTACCTATACCCCCCTTGGAAGCGTCCCTGCCGGGTACGAGTGGTGGCCGGTCTCGCATGGTAGGCTGTGGGCAAACTCGTGCTTCTGCCTATTAATCACCTGTCCAAGCTCCTGCTTTCCTGCATGTCCCTGCCTGATGGCATGAATGTCCCCGCTCCCTAGGGCTCACGTGCACCGGCTCAGTGAAATTTAAAGAGTCAGCGCGCTGTTAATTGGCTAACTGCTGGGCGCTGATCCAATACCCTCTGGCTACTTTCTGCATTCCTTGCCAGATCTATTGTTCTCATGCCATTAAAGAGTTATTCAGAGTTCTCTGTCTCTACCATGTACCAAACCCCTTGCCTCTATCCTCTGACCATGTGTACCTGCTGCCTGCCCTGACCTTTCTACCTGTCTCTGACTACGAGTTTGCCTGCCGATTCTGTAGCACACTGCAACCCGGATGCCATCACAAACAAAGTCCCATCAGAGGTGACCTGAGTGGTGAAAGCCACGTTAGGAAGTGGAGTCTAAGGTGCCTCCCGGTTTTCACCAGAGCCCACCACAAAGCAGGTTGGGCTTGTGCGGTGGGCTATGGTGAAAACCTTGAGGCACCTTAGACTCCACTCCCAGATGTGGCCTTCACCACCGGTTGTGGTGGTCCACAGAATCCACATCCTAGGTGTCCTAACATACGCCACTAGTGTCACAATTATGCCAAGGTCTACTTCACACAGCCAAGCCCATACCAGTCACATCTTTAATGGCAGGCATTGCTGCAAGCTGACGCATTATCCTCTATACTATAACTTTAAATTTTTTGTTAATGGTAAAAAGAGACCATTTAATGGAAATAAATATCCACCTGCAAGTCCCTGAAGAACAATGCAATTTGTAGAGCGCCATATATTGGAAAATTGGACATGGTTGGATGTTATTACACGAGAGATCAAACATTCCATTTCTACAAACATCCATTAGACAAGTAAAAGACAAAAAGGTGGATTCCTGCAGACTTGAGAGCAAACATTTATTGACTTGTTAATTTAATCAGTATTGTTTTCCCTTGAGTCTGTTGTACATGAATAGAAAATGAAAAAAAAAATGCAATGGACAAAAAGGGATGTGAAAAATCGAAAAGGGTGTAGATAAAAGAGGACAGAAAGTTCAGCAAGATCGCTACAGGCTGTTAATGACAGGGTCTCATGTTTGTCCTATCAAGTATTTTCTAATATGTTTTTACATTTAGTTACATTTTTTCTAGATATTTTATTATTATTATTATTATTATTATTATTATTATTATTATTATTATTATTATCTGTTATAGCAGCTTAAATGAATAGGAGCTACAGGGACAATCTGGTCTAAAGCACTGCAATTTACTGGATAGGCGATACCTGCTAGAAAAGTGGGGATCCAATTATCTAGGCTCGGGTATTTTTGGCAGTGCCATTGGCTTTGAATAGATACAGGGCATATACACTTTAATGCCTCTTAGATGCAGTCTTGCACTAGAGTCCCTCATTCTGACAATCATTGGTGGACGAGAGGTCAAATTTTCACCTGTTTAGCATTTATCACATCAAGCGGACGGATGAAAACATCCTTAGACTGGAGTACCCCTTCAATGGACAAAAAAGTGTCTTTCGACTAATAACGTCACCCGTAAGAGATGAAGTGTAGCTCCCACTCAAAAGACCATGGAGTGATGGTGGAAAGGTGTACGGAGCTGTATTTCTGTCTATCATGTCGATATCCTGTCAAACCCAGCCCTCCAACAATATGAAATTATCTGTCATGATAAACATCTTGCTTGGGTCTTTAACTGACCTTGAGAATTGGCCAGTTGAAGCATAATGTCGGGGGGAGTGCATTTAGAGCATTCGTCATGCACTCAACTTCTGGTTAACCTTTCATCAAAGGACCATTCTAATAACGTCATCGGCATGGTCTTGTATGCGTTGTAAGTATATTACGCTTATTGCAGCTGGGATGCCACCCTGTTTCAACAATTTGCTGCCTTTATTATTTAATGCTTGTTACATTGCTGTAAAGCTTTTGGATGTCTGTAGTTTACTATGTAAAGAGGTTGTCTCAATACAAGGATTGCTGCTTCTTATTTCTAGATATCCCCTCTTGAATGGGCTTCATCAGCTCCTCAGGTCACTACAGCTACAGACCTGTTCCATCTCACCTGATAGGCTGGCAGAACTGGTTGCTATAGTTACAGACCAGTTGTCCTCAGTAGTTCATCACTGATTGCCACTAGTAGCTAGTAAAGCCAGTAGACACTCCCCTGAATTCAAAAATGAAACCGAGAAAACCGGACTGAGGTAAGATGAATTGATGTAGTGAGACAACCGCTTTAATTCTCATTAGAATGTCCTGTCAATCAAATGGTTAACTATAACATTTTTTTCCGGTCAAACTGATCTCTGGTGCAGACATGAAATGCGTCAAGTTTTGGATTTTAAGTTTTGTCCCATATTCTACCAATGTGGCCTCATCCCAGCTGTTATAGGCTTGAAGGCAATTCTTAGCTATCTTCTGGATCACCCTGTGGGAAAAGATGACCACCTTTCACGTCTTTGGCTGTAACAGTCGGGTGATTGTTTTGTTTTCGGTGTGGGGGGGTATTGTTTTTCTGTTCAGTTGGGGTGCTTGGTAATTGTTGAGTTGTAAAGTCATAAATGGTCGTGGAGATATGGTCAACATTGGAGTGGTTCATCAAGTTTTAAGATACATCAAACTAAACTCTTAGAGCGACCGAAGAATAGTGTAGAATGTGCCTGATTTATGAACCCTGTCTACTGTGGGTCATAAATCAGGTGCATTCTAGTGCAGAGACGAAATTTCTGGCTCAGGTAAAACACTTTTAAAGTGGTTTTCCTGTTCCAGCAGTAATGCAGCTGGAATTGCCGTACTGAAGCTATAAATGTGTAGCTTCGTATGGTTCTAGTGCGCCCCACCTCCAGCACGCCCCCTCATCTCAGGCGCATTACAAAGTGCTGAAGGTGCTCTGTAATGCACCTGATATTGGTGTGTGGCAGGTTTAAAACTATTGCGAACAGAGCAGACTTCTGGCACAGCCCCGTTCATACATGTCGCTCTTTGAGGATATTTGACACCAGTAATAGGTTGCTACTCTCCAAAAAGTGCAATGGTTGTCTGCATGTTTATCTGTAAGCTGCTTGCACATTCGTTGGGCTTGGAAGGTTGGTGCTTCATTACTTACCTAGTCTAAAACTGACTGAGGCAGAGTCAGCAGAGTCATCTCATACTCATAATCCCCGAGCCATTTCACCTTCTTCAGGATGTCAGAAAATATTAATACTTAACTTTTCATAAAATATGTTAAAAATATGTCACAGAAAACACCGTACAAGGGTGATGCACTAAACATAGATCCCAGTCAAAGATATATACATTGATATAAGGTGAGCACTCACCAACCCCGTGCTTCTTTTGTTGTCTGACAGAATGCATTTGAAATTTTTCTTGTATATATCCATGAAGAAAGGTGTAGGTATCACATACCAAAACATAAGACCCCTACTCTTTCCCTGTCGCTTGGAATCTCAGCATGGTATCCACCCTGATAAGAGCAACCCCACAAATATAACCTACAAGGCCCTATTGAAGAAAAATAGATACAGGACAACACAAAAAATGGTATAGACAAGCGTAGAGAAAATCCCAGATGTGTTTTATCTGCCAAACTACAGAATCCTCAGTGAGCTCATGAAAACCAAAACACATAAAAATAGGACTATTACATATGGAGACTCTACCCCTTGGGATGTGTGACCCTCAGGGGGTAGAGTCACCATATCTAATAGTCCTTTTTTTTTTTTCATGAGCCCACTGAGGACTCTACTGTTAGGCAGATGAAACGCGTCAGAATTTTTCTCTACACTTGTCTATATCATTTATTGTATTGACCAATATCTATGTTTCATAAAAAAGTCCTTTTAGGGGCAGCTACACTGCCTAGAGTCCAAGCGATAGGGGAAAATAGGAGTCATACTTTTTGTAGGCGATACCTACACCTTTCTACCCAGAAATATACAAGAAAAATTTGCTGATCTTCAAATGCATTCTGTCAGACAATGAATGAAGGATGAGGATTGGTGAGTACTAACTTTATATCATTGCTTATACCTTTGTATGGGATCTATATTTAGTGTATCGCCCTTGTATAATATTGTCTGTGATATATATTTATACATAACATATTTTATTAAAAGTTAAGTATTAATATTTTCTGACATCTTCAGGAGGGTGAATTGGCTCGGTGATTATGAAACAACTCTGCTGACCCTGCCTCAGTCTACACAGCAAAGCTTTAGAATGAGCTGCTGTAGATTGTAAATGCTAACTCTGTGTTTCCACTATAGTGGTCATTGTAGAACAAAAAGCTACAATGTATAAAAAAAAAATATATATATACATCTTTATAAAAGACTGATTTATATGATTTGTCTTTTCTCATAACATATTCCCTTCAACAAATATGAGAGCTTCCCTGGGACTCTGGGCCGCATAGAAGAAAACAGACAATAATGGTCAATTTTAACATTCCGCATCCATTGCCTTTCTAATGGATACACATTGCAGTCAGAGAGTTAAGACCACAGAACATTCAAGTTGCAAAGCTCATCTAAAAATTTCATTGTGATTTACACTGCTCTCTTTATGTGTAACCCAACCAGCTGGGACACTCGGAGAGATCCATCTTATGAACAGCCCTGTTCTACGCACACTAAAACCGTCCAGGGAGCAAAGTGCTGAGTGCGCTGTCTTCCCTCCACCACATCCATTAGCAGGATTGGAAAACAAGAGGGAGCTAGCTAAAAAAGAACAAGTTAACAAGAATTACAGTAGAAGTCAATGCTGGAATTATGGTACGGATTTCACATCGCTCTTACCAGTGTTTTCTTAGGATTTGTTTGCTACACGCATTTTATGCCTAAGGAATATATGACAATGGAAATGTCCCATCAATATGTCCGTAAATATTGTATAAACATAATATTTTGGTTGCAATTATACAGAGAGAAGCAGCGCCACCTAGGCAATACTTATCTCTTGCAGCAGAAGCAATCTGTCACCAATCACTTTTGAAGGATGTTGCGTTCCCTGTGCCAGTTTCTCATTAAATGTGCAAACATAGGCCCGTGGCAATACCTCCATAACCATTCAACAATCACTGCTTACTCAATAGAATTCTTAAAGGAGTTGTCTCCCTACAAAGATTGCTTTTTATGTTAAAGATCTTGCAAAAACAAGTCACTTTGCAATATGTGTCCATTAACAGTGTCCTACCTATTCCTAGATATCCCCTCTTGTATGAGCTGCATCAGCTCCTCAGGTTGCTATAGCTACAGACCTGTTTGATCTCTCCGGATAGGTTGCCAGCACTGGTCGCTATAGCTACAGACCTGGCGTCTATTGCAGCCTAGTAGAAGTCAGTAAACACGCCCCTGAATTCAAAATGAAACCAAGAAAACAGGACTGAGGTAACATGAATCAATGTAGTGAGACAACCCCTTTAAGGCCAAGTTCACACGGTATATTTTTATGTCAATTCTGATTGAATATGCATGAAAAGTGTGTGCAATGCCCGTTTCATTGTTTTCAATAGACATAGACCTGTTCACACATTTCAAATCCACATGTTATGGAAAAAAGGAATGCTACTTCCAAAAGGTGGCACCAGAGAGCTCTTATCTATTACATGGCCTATCTCAAGGCATTATGGGAGAGGTGCTGAGAAGCTCAAGCGTCCTCTATTGGATGTAACAAATACTCAATTTGCTTTTGACCCACTGAGTCTTTAGAAAGCAAAACGGATATTAGCCAAGCCAGTATCACCCATCTGCATACAGCAGCTGTTTCTGGGTTTTGTCCCTCGTCAGTGTAGTTTTGAGTTGCCTTTTTACTCTCCACTAAGCACCTGCATATCACAAGGCATTATGGGAAAGGAGCTGAGAAGCTCAAGCGCCCTCTATACGCATATATATATATATATATATATATATATATATATATATATATATATATATATATATATACACGTCCATATGGCGCTCTCCCCAAGGAGAGATATTCCCCTTTCTATTATATGGCCTGTAAATCTCCCTACGCTGCTATAGTGCTTTTCTCAAGGAACTGCTTTACCTCCCTTGAGATATGGATGCAGCAGAGTTGAGCGTGACCAGGATATTATGGATTTTAGTCTATTTGCTCTTTTCATCAAACAAAAGCCATTGAAAAGTATTGAAAAAGATAAGATTCTGTGCTGTAATATCATGATGCATTATCTGTCAAATTTAGCTTTGTACATCTACAACAAGGTCGCTCACCCAGCCAGCCAGAAGGCTACTCTACAATAATGAGGGGGCAAAACCCCCCATCTCCCCAAAACAGCTGTCTGCAATTACAGGTTTAGCTTAAAATCCCCAGTTATGTTTCACTGCTCATTAATGGGAAGGGATGCTACCTGCAGTAGGAGGCACCAGAGACCTAGCTCTTATCTATTACATGTCCTGTAAATCTCTCTACACTGTTACAGTGCTCTTCTCAAGGAAAAGCTTTATCTCCCTTGAGATATGGATGCGGCAGAGTGGAGTGTGACCAGGATATTATGAATTTTATTCTATCTGCTCTTATCCTCAAACAAAAGCCATTAAAAAGCATTGAGAAAGATAACAGTCTAGGCTACGATATCATGATGCATTATCTGTCAAATTTAGCTTTGTACATCTATAACAAGGTCGCTCACCCAGCCAGCAAGAAGTCTACTCTACAATAATGAGGGGGCAAAACCCCCATCCCCAAAAACAGCTGTCTGCAATTACTGGTCTAGCTTAAAATTCCCAGTTATTTTTCAATGCTCATTAATTTGAAGGATGTAACTGGAAGGGATGCTACCTCCAATAGGTGGCACCAGAGACCCAGCTCTCTTTGCTTGAGCTTATTTGAATATTTTATTTTCCCAGGGAGCATTGTATGGCTTATAAAGCTCCCTACACCATTATTCCTCTCCTCAAGAAAAACTTAATCCATACATGCCAACTCTCCCGCTTTTGGCGGGGTAGTCCCGCTAATTGGGGTGCCCCCCCCCGCCCTCCCGGCAGAGTTGGCGAAACTCCCGCCGCCAGAAGGCGGCAGGGGTTCTTTAAATGGCCGCGGCGACAGAGTAGCGCTGGTGCGCTCCTCTGGCGCCGCGCGGGCCGCTCCTACAGGCGGGTGAAGCAGCTGCGGCGCCCGCTTCACCCGCCCGGAGTCTCGCTGTGCAGGGAGGAGGCAGGAGGGATCGTTCCCTCTTCCCTTCTCCCCCTGTATGTACAGCGCCGGTGTGCGCCGTACATACAGGTCAGCGTCGCAGGGAAAGTGACGCGCGGCTGCACTCACTTCTCCTGAGGAGATCGTCCGGAGCGGCCGCGCTGCAGGAGCCTGGTCAGGTGAGTGGCGTTTATTATTTTATTTTAAGGGGGCATCTACCTGGCAACACAGGCGGCACTACCTGGCACCAGAGGGGGCACTACCTAGCAACAGAGGGGGCACTACCTGGCAAACAATGGGGGCATCACCTGGCAACAGAGGGGGCACTACCTGGCAAACAATGGGGCACTACCTGGCAACAAGGGGGCACTACCTGGCAACAAAGGGGGCACTACCTGGCTAACAATGGGGGCATCACGTGGCAACAGAGGGGGCACTACCTGGCAAACAATGGGGGAACTACCTGGCAAACAATGGGGGCACTACCTGGCAAACAAAGGGGGCACTACCTGGCAACAGAGGGGGCACTACCTGGCAAACAATGGGGGCACTACCTGGCAAACAATGGGGGAATCTACCTGGCAAACAATGGGGCATCACCTGGCAACAGAGGGGGCACTACCTGGCAAACAATGGGGGCACCTACCTGGCAAACAATGGGGGCACCTACCTTTCAACAGAGGGGGCAATACCTGGCAAACAATGGGGGCATCTACCTGGCTCACAATGGGGGCACTATCTGGCTAACAATGGGGGCACTACCTGGCAACAGAGGGGGCAACTACCTGGCAACAGGGGGCACTACCTGGCAAACAAGGGGGCATCTACCTGGCTAACAATGGGGGCATCTACCTGGCTAACAGAGGGGGCACTACCTGGCTAACAAAGGGGGCACTACCTGGCAAACAATGGGGGCAATACCTGGCTCACAATGGGGGCATCTACCTGGCTAACAAAGGGGGCACTACCTGGCTAACAATGGGGGCATCTACCTGGCAACAGAGGGGGCAACTACCTGGCAACAGAGGGGGCACTACCTGGCAAACAGAGGGGGCACTACCTGGCTAACAAAGGGGGGCATCTACCTGGCTAACAAAGGGGGGCATCTACTTGGCTACAAGGGGGCATCTACTGGCTACAAGGGGGCATCTACCTGCCTGTAAGGGCATACCTGGTTATGGGGGGCTACTACCTGGCTATAAGGGCATCTACCTGGCTTTCTTCCAAAGCCATTATGCAGTTAGGTGGAGTGGGTGTGGCTTTTTGAAGGGGCGTGGCACACCGACAAGATGGGCGTGTCCATGCAAATTTTTTACCGCGCCGCGCTACGCCCACTACAATCTCCTGCTTTTTCAATTTCAAAAGTTGGCAACTATGACTTAATCTCCCTAGTGCTACATTAAAGGCCTCTCACCCACCCAGCCAGCAGGGGCGAACAGCTGTCTGCAGATACTACTTTGGTATTAAATCCCCAGTTATGTTTCAAGGTTTTTTCATGGTGGCGAAAACTAAAAAGGATGTTTCCCCTCTAATAGGTAACCCTACCTTATCCATAGAGAGGTCTTCAGTCTTTTTAAATTCATGGCATGTTTTCAAGGGGAAATTAGACCCATAAAGCTACGCCTTGCCTTCCAAAGCCCTGCCTTGAATTTGTGAAGGGCAAACCCCTAAAACAGTTTCCCTACATTTTTCACAGTATTAAACCATGGTTTTCCCTTTTTTTCCCCCACTTTTACAGTATTTTCCTCTAGATAAAAATATGTAGCAAAGAGTTGTTATCCTTGGATTTGTGGTTTATACAAAAAAAAGTATTTATCAGTAGGAAAAATATGTTGTGTGAACTCAGCCTGAAAGGGGTTTTCTTATACATTTTATTTACTTTAAACATGAGGCAAAGTAAAAAAGTCTATTTCCCAAATACAATGTTTTTTTTTTGTTATTTTTTTGTTTAAAAAACAGAGAGATCTTATCTCCGCTTTTTTACATAACCTTCCCTAGGTTTCCAATGATTCTCTTGACCTCATTTCTCCGCTCTCTTTTCCACCAACACTCCATGTGTGCATTTTTTTCCACCCGGAGCTTGTTTATCTTGTTATTTAAAATTGAACCCCTCCCAGCCCGTAGCCCTTTTGCCTTACTGCTTACACTCTTTTGTTAGCAATGCCCCTATAACAAGGGGGCATCCTTACGCCCTTTAGAACGAAAATTTCTACATAAACATAGAAAGGGATTCTTTACTGAAAAGCAGTGAGACTAAAGGGAAATTTTCTGCCGAGAGACTTGTCATGGTGAATTTAATAACGAGTTTAAAATGGTTTGGATGCTTTCTGGAGCATAATCTATAACAATTACAGTGTCTAGGGTTCAGGGGGGGGGGCTTTATCCAGGGGTTTTTCCCATTGCCGATTGGAGCGGAAGGAATTTTTCCCTACAATGAGGACAATTGGCTTTTTTCCCCATTGGGGGTTTTTGCCTTCCTCTGATCAAACCTTAGCACAACAGGCCGAACTAGATGGGCGATTGTCTTTTTTTTTTGCCCTTTCAAATAGTGTTGAGCGTTGCATTTGGGTATCGAGATCGATCGATAGTCGATAGTCGGCCGCTATCGATAAGGGTTTTTTCGATAGTGAGCACGATTTGCGCGATTTCCCTTAAAGTCTATGGGAGAGCAACAACACCTTCATTATTCACCCAAAACAAAGGGGAGAACTGAAATTTAAAATCCAAACAGTCAAATGGATACTCCTAAATTTGGGAACCACTTAGGTTATAAAAAATCACAG
>JAODAL010025674.1:0-58177 GCA_025379985.1 Phyllomedusa bahiana | reverse complement strand
AAAGATACAGCCCAAGGCTTCAATCTTGGAGAAAAGGATTTTTTATTTAAATCAGTTGGAACCAATTTTTATTTATTATCATGATTTCTTTTTTAGTGGGCAACCCCTTTAAGTCATGTTGGAATATAAAAGAAGCTTTGAAGGGTAGCATTGTGGTGTACTGTCAGTGACAGAATTGTACTTAAAACTGGAACTGAATGTACCGTTGGGAGTCTTTTTTTTCTCGTATTTCTTTGGCTAGGGATACTCACGGTATTTTATTCTATGTTTTAGGCCGTGTTCACACGGCTTATTCCCGACGGATTTGTGAGCTGTATTGAGCTCACAAATCCGCCGTGAATAAGGGGCGGGACGGGGGCGGGGCCGCTCCCGGCCCCATAGACAATGCATTGTTTACGGCGCGTACGCGCCGTAAATAATGTGCATGTCACTTTCTCCCCACCCGGCGGATTCGCCGAGCGGGGAGGAGCGACGGAATCCACTGTTCTCTATGAGAGCAGTGGATTACCGTAATAACAGGCACGGATTGGCGCCAATCCGGCAAAATAAGCGGCGCTCCGTGAACCGGGGCCCTTAGAGTAGGAGCAATTTGACAAAGATATGCTCTCTATAATACCAGACACCTATCTGCTCAACAGGTGGCTATCTCTTTCTTTTACTACAGTGAGAGATGATCCAGAATCATTTGAGAAATCTGAGACTGACATACCAATTTATGTTGGGTAGAAGACAGGGTACCTAAGTAGCCAGAATCAGCATGAATCATGTAAAAAAATGTACGCCAACGCTAAACTGAGTTTAGGATTAGGGTTCTAGAGGTTTTGTCCTTCTGAGGCCGTCTCGAAGCACACTCAGAGAATGAGGAGATGGCTGCGTTTGCTCAGTTCTCCCCATTTTATTTCTATGGGAGTTCCATAGAGAGTATGCCCATCTATATTCGGAACTCCCATAGACATGAACAGGAGAGCGCTGCGCAAGGGCAGCCATCTCCCCATTCTTTGGGTTTGGCTTGTAGCAAAGTGGCAAAACCCCTTTAAAGTTTTTAAGGTATTTTAAGAGGTTAACCTTTTCGCTCCAGGTCTCACATAAGTCTGGCGATCTTTGATACACTTCTGGTTTCCAAAGCTTACACCTATGTTTTGGGAATCAGAAGTGATGTCAGACATGATGCACAACGTCAGATGTCACTTATGTGACATAAGAGTAACCTATGAAAAACAGAATGGATGTCACACCAGAAGTAATGCCACTGAAGAAGTGATCGCTGAAATGTAATTTAACCCCTAAAACACTCTACAAACCTTAACCCTAACCTTTGGTTAGCATTAGGGAAAGGATCAGATGGTTTGGGACATCTGAAACTCGAATTTGTTCACAAGTTTGGTCAAATGAGTGCCGAACAGGGTCCTATTCAAGCAATATTAGTGGATTTTTAATAAGCAGGTGGATGGCATCTTAATACTGCAAAATAGTATGTCAATTTAGCCACCTATAGAGAATCTTAGGATAATAATTGTAGTAAAATTAAATAATTTTTTAATTAATGTTTAGAATCATAACACAAATTAAACATATTGACAGTAATCTGACACTGTAGTGGGTTACATATAATGGTTTGTATGTCACTGGAAATTCTAATGGGTTAATAGTACTTCAAAGATTGCCTGTCTATATTTTCTTACTTTTTATTCCTGAAGAACTGTGCAGTGAATGCAAGACAGGAGGGGCTGTTTTGTGGCTCGAAGTGACTGGAGGCTGTGGGCGCTTGAATTCTGATTGATATCCTTGTCTGAGTGTTCACCTAAAAAACTTGACTCGTAGGCCAGATCATTCTATTATGGGCTCTTGCCGACATAGCTAGTAGCTCAAGGATCGATCGTAACATCTTTTCAGATTGTTTGTTTGTGAGTTCTAAAATGAAGCTTTGAATATGTTTTAGTATTGAAAGGGGACTGAGGATGGACTCCATGGTGTCTGGGGATAAGGACGGCGCATCCATTAAGGAGAGACACATACCAACAACTTAACGTTCCTTTTTTAAACATTATAGAACACCGGTAGAAGATTCTGACAGGGTTTGCTTATATTGTTTGGAGTTACGCTCATTAGCCTCATTTATATTTAAGCAGTTAATATAAGCACGTTGCCTGCATAAACATTACTCATTTCAATGGCATTTCATCCCAGAACCTTTCAGTTAGATGACAGCTAGATGACAGATGTCAGGTCAGTTGGAAAGTTGCTTGTTGTGATTCAAGATGTAAAATTTTATTTGCTGTAGAATGGTTTTGATGACTTGAGAATCTTCAGAAATTAAAGTAGATTTGAAAATGAGAATCAGTTTCCTACTGAAATACATTCGATAAAGTTGTAGTTTCCCAGAACAAGGCTACTTTGAATGTGTGGACATTCACCCTATATAAATCCATCCACACACCTTACTATCTTCATACCATGGTTTATACTGTTATGTTCTTCTTCACTGTTTTACATTGTTAAACTCATCTTAAATTGTTTATTATCATCTATTCTGTTTATCTGCACTGTGTGAAGGGTTAAGACATAGCCAGCTAATACTGAGAGACTCTGAAACTTGCTACATATGGACTGAGAAGTAGGTAATTTACTTATTTGCTAGAAGATGAACAGTTGAGTTTTGAAGAGAAAATCTCAAGAAGTGAGCTTTGCGTAGTCTGGAAAAGATGCTGAGTCGTTCCCATAAGCCAGAATGAAAGTTCTGTACAAATGTAAGAGAGACTGAAACTGTAACAATGTTTTTGTAAAGGTTATACTTCTCCACTCCTCCCATCCTTTTAGAAGTTTCTAGGTCATCTAGAAACTGTCCAAAAGGCTAGTCCTCAGGTGTTCTGCAGATAGAGACCAGTGACTAGCTGAAGAGACTCTGCCAGACTGCCTGTGTGAGCAGAAGAAGATTCTGAAGATACCAAGCCACAGATCCTGGGTCACCAGTCCTTTGTCCCAGAAGCCAACCAGACAACTGAGACACAGACCGTGGGACACCAGCGCTTGGACCAGCAAACCAGCCTTCTGAGAGAGGGACAGCTAGCCCAGACCTTTAATCAGCAAAGAGCGTTGGTCTACCAAGATGGAGACTGGAGAAGCTCCTCGGTCTCTTGCCTGTATTGTGCTGTATTTGAGTTCCTCCACTAACCCCATACTGCCGCAGCCATTTTATAAATCTGATATGTGTCACTTTTACCTTTACATGTGATTCAGAGGTTCAGAGAAAATGTTTAATTTTTCCAGGATTCCTTGAAAAATTTTGTTACGCATTTTCTTCCAAGCTCGGCAACAACCTATATGTTTATGTAAACTTCTGTTTGGGTGCATGGCAGGGCGTACAAAGGAGGGAGCACTGTTTGGCTTTTGGAATGCAGATTTTGGTGGGTGCCATGTCTCATTTGCAAAGCCCCGAAAGTACCAGAACAGGCAAAACCTTCCAGAAGCCATCCGATTTTGGATTCATCACCCCTCATGGATCTTATCTAGGGATTTATTGTGCATTTTGGGTGGACAATAGAGATAGGCGAATTTCTCAAAAATTCGATTCACCGACTTCGATGAATTTTCCGACAAAATCAGTTTAGTCCCGAATAAATCGGGACGAATCGCGTTATAAAACAGCTATTTCCTGGCTGCAGAGAGCCTATAGGGTGCTGTAAAACATTGAGCCATGCTTAAATATGCAGAGGACCCTTGGTTTAGTCTTCATACAATGCTGTGTTTTGTATGACACGCCATGACTCGCCGTCTTAGAATCGCTTCACTCCAAAATTTCCTGTGCATTTACGGGGGCAAAACTGACCAAAAAACTGAAGCAGGAATGCAGCCTGATAAAATCATGGCAGCGCGAGCTGGAAAAAAACAACCTGAGGGCTAAGATCCTACAATAGCATCAAAGAACACAGTTGTAAGTTACCGGAGCCGCCACAGATCGCAGCACAGTAAGGGGACGATGGCATAGCCACGCAGGGAGTGGAATTAAGTAGGTCCCGGGGTTTTTACCAGAGCCCGCCGTAAAGCGGGATGGACTTGCTGCGGCGGGAGTCTACCAGGTCGTTACCCCTGACATGACTTGCTCACGGTGGCAGCCGAGGTGTAGCGAGGTACAAAATCGTAAGGAAAAATCGGAGTCGGGGACAAGCGTAAGGTCAGGACAGCCAGCAAGGATCATGGTCAAGGGACGGAGGCAAGAGGTACGATACACGGATATGACAGACGAGGCTCAAGGAGGAGGCGGAGGCGGTTTTCCTGTCTGTAATTTGGACATACGATTCACATTCTTAATACTGAAGAAGCTCATCCAACGCCAGTTTTGCAGCATTTGCTTGTGCTTCAGTATTCCCGTTTTGTACTAAATTCCATCACTAATGACAAAAGAATGCAAAATTAAGCACCTAAAAACATTCCCTGTAGTTAGGGTCTCCTTCAATTCCCTACGTTTCATTTCAACAAAATTTGGGGTCACGCCCGAAACTGGGTTCAAACTACCACGGGTTTTTTACTTTTATAATAAAACTGGTAGGAACCCTTTTTTTAGGTATTAATGATGAAGCTGATGGCGGTGAATCTCCTTGGCCAAAAAAGGTTTTTGGGAAAAGGGAGCAAACTAACTACGGAGGATTTTTCTTATATTTTTGAGTTTTTTCTCCCTGTAGCAGCCCGGAAAAAAGGCTCCCATTTTGGGCCGGGTTTTGCGGGGGGTCCAAGAGGGGGAGAGCCAGAAGTCATCCCCCCTGCCGGATGCCCGACATTCGGTGTCACTAGCCAGGCAAATTTAGCATGTGCGGGCCATTGCCCCAAGTGACTCTGGGGATTTCCCGCCTACCCCTCCACTGGGATTTCTGCCCCCGGTGTTGGGGGGCATCTGCCTCATTTCTCATCTCCTTTTACCTCCCCAGCTGCTCCCCATTTTTTCTCTGTCACCCGGGTAGAAAAAAACCCCTAAATTTTAACCCGAAATGGGTTGTGCTCCCAAAGTCCTCCTTCCTCCTTTCCTTTAAATTCGTCCCCACCCGGGGCTCATTTTGGCAAAATGTAGTCGCCAAAGTCTCCCCGTCCCCTGCCAGACAGATTTTTTTGCTCTGCTTCAGGAAATGAGCAGTGGGGAAGGGCTTTTTTATCCCGTTGTCCTGGCGATGACAAATTTAAAGTCAACTCCTCAAACGGGCCCCGGGAAACGGCAAGGGGTCACACATTTAGCTTTCCCTGGCTTTAATCAAAAATTAACAGGGGAAATACTCCCGTCCCCCTGGTTTATCAAAAAAAAACGTTAATGGCCCTTTTTCTGTTCATTTCCGTCGGTCCAAAATGTGCAGGGTTTCATTCCAAAAGGGGGGGAAACTTGCATATTTAGGGGTGTTGGTGGAGGGCCCTTCTGCCACTGCAACTCAAGAAGGGGGGTGTGCCCGGCTTTGTGGAAAATTTGGAATGAAATGGAT
Organism: Phyllomedusa bahiana; assembly: GCA_025379985.1. NCBI lineage: Eukaryota > Metazoa > Chordata > Amphibia > Anura > Hylidae > Phyllomedusa > Phyllomedusa bahiana. The sequence continues at coordinate 52,715 of JAODAL010025674.1, read as the reverse complement.
GTACATTTTTTTTTTGGCCCTTTTTAGAAAGTTCTGAAGTTTGGTGGAAGACTTCAGGAACCTTTTCACAAAACCCGATTGAACCCGTCGGGCCCCGCCCGGGCATGGGCCACCCCTCCTCGGTGCAGTGCAGACACCATGTTCCCCCCCTTGTCTGTCATTGTCCGTCCCAGGGTTCCGATTTTGCAGTTGGCGGGGAGAAAGCCACCATCGATTTCTTGCTGCATGCGGGGAGCAGTTCCCCCCCTGTGTACTTGTTCGCCGAGGAAGCCAGGTGTAAAACTGCGTGACCCCGCTGTACCCTACAAATGTGGTATGATGGAGCAGTACTTTGGAGGCTGAGATGGTGGTGGGGGGGAGGGGAGGAGGCGGACATTGGGCAGGAGCGCAGTTTGGAGGAAAAAGGGGGCGTCTACTGTCCAAGTTTTTGGGTTTTGTGGGGGGCGGGAAAACAAAAACCCCAGTGGGCCGTAAAGGACATGTACGGGCCCCGACCGTATTACAGTCCAATGTCCGCACTGCTGTGCAAATTGGAAAAAACCAATAAGCTAAAGGACTGGCCCACTTTTTCTACATATTTGTGAAGGGTGGACTGCCTTTTTGGAGAAAAATTACGGCTTTGGACTCTCCACCTCGGGTCGGCACGGTTAGTTTCTGAACGGTGAGGTCCACCATTTTGGAAAGGGAGGGATGGAGTCCAACTACTTGGACGGGCATGGTCGCTTCTACCCTTACGAGGTTTGGGCGCATACTGTTGTCTTTTTTCATCGCGTCATTGAACGACTGCTGACGCCCCTGATTTAGCGAGGGAGCAGGAGCATCTGAACTGGGAGTGATGGCAAAGAGAAACCGCTCCCTTCTGAAGAGGTGGGGGAAACCCTTGTTGGTTTGAAAAGGCATGCGTCCCGGGGGACAATCCCGCTGCTGTTGCTGCAGCAAAAAGGATGGACAACCCCCAATCGGGGAGCCATGTTTTCCCAGGCCACTGGGATGTGTTTTTTTTAATGTGTTGACGCAGGGCGGGTGGTCCCAATGTTAGCCCCCTGGCCACTCTTCCCTTTTTTGCCCAACAGATTTCCATATACCCTTTGGGTTCGGCTCCTCCGGGTTGTCTTAGCAAAAAAACCCCCACCACCCTTCCGAGTAGCTGATTTTACCCGCCAAGCTCCACAGGGAGTAAACTATACCGCGTGCCTCGCTGAGTCCCTGTGCGGGCTAATTTTTTTGGGACCTGAAAAGCGGGTTTTCTACCCACTTACTGGTTTGGGGGGGCTGCCTGACCCCGCAAGCTGGGGTTTCTTCTCGGGCCCGATGATGAACCCCTTGTTCCCCCCGTCCCCCAATTTTGCGGTGGGGTTTAATCTTCCTTTCAAATTATTGTTGGTCTTCCTGCTGTCCCCCTAAAGGGGCCCTTTTGATATGCAGGGGGCTGCCCCCTCAAAACTTAAACCTCCCATCCCAATCCCCAAATCCCATACCTTTGCCGGCCTACTGCAAAAAGCAGAGGATTATCGCCCATTTCTTCGTCCCAATTTGGGGGCTGATGTCCTCAAATTGTTCATCCTTGCTGTATAGTGGCGCTGAGCCCAAGACCAATAGTAGATTTTTGGGCCCTGAGGGAACCAGACGGGACATAGGGGGTTTAAAGGGGCCCGGGGGTGAAAACCCGCTTGAGCGTTCCTGGGCCATGCCAAACCTTTGGGGTTTTGTGCCTGATGTTCCCACCGACTTTGGCGGGGGTTTGTCAAAATATCATCTGGGGGAAGTGGAAAAAGGGTAAAACCCAATTAAAGAACCCTTTTGGGTTGCTGGTAAAACACAGGGGCTGCTAGAGGGAACCGGGTAGTTCGGGCCCCAAACCAATTCCCCCCCTGTGCGACGTCCCCTTACTGGGGAACGCCTGGGGCCTTGCCCCGGAATGTTTGTGCCACGCCCACTTGCAGGTAAAAGGGGCCTGCCCCCCTTTCTCTGTCTGACATACTTTTTTTTTCAAAAATTTACAAAATTTTGGTTTAATAAATATCTGTTTTGGGTAAATACACATCTTTGTTTTTGACCCCAAAAAAAACCCAAACTAACAAGTTTGGGGTAACCCTTGGAATAAAATTGGCGCTACAAAAATCACCAGGAAAAAAATTTTTAAACGGGTTTATGGGGTGTGTTAAAACGTGTGTATTTTACTAAATTAAGAAAGCAAAAAACAGGCTTAAAAAAAAATTTTTGGGGATATAAATTTGCTCAGTAATCCCCAGGAAAAATTTAATCGTTTTTGGGGAATTTAAAAAAACATTTTTTATTCTACTGAATTTTTAAAGCACAAAAGGTTAAAAAACCCCTTGGTTTAAAAAATTCCCAACTAAAAAAACCCCGCAGAAAAAAAAATTTTTAAAATGGATGTGGCTTGTAAAAAGGCGGGTGTTTTTTTAAATGAAACAAAAAGCAAAAACAGGCTTAGATCCCCCTTTGGGAAATTTTAAATTCCCCGCTACAAAAATCACCGGGGAAAAAAATTAAACCCGGTATGTGGTGTTTTTTAAAACGCGGTGATTTTACTGAATAAAAAGACAAACAGACTTAAAAAACCCCCTTGGGATATAAATTATGCTACAAAAATTCCCCAGGAAAAATTTAATGTTTTGGCGTTTAAAACAGGGGTTTATTTTTACTAAATATAAAAGCACAAACAGGCTTAAAAAAAACCCCTTTTGGTATATAAATTGACTAAAAAATTTCAGCACCCAAAAATTTAACTGGTATGTGGCTTGTAAAAAGGCTGTGTTTTTTTACTGATTTAAAAAAAGCATCAAAAAGGTTTAGTCCCCTTTTGGATTTTCAATGGCCCAAGAAATAAACCAGATGGAAATTAAAATGTTTAGGGGGCAAAAACGGGAAAACCACACGGGGATTCAATTACTACCCAAAAAACGGGAATCAAAATTATAACAGAAGGGGAGCATTTCTCTGAAAAAAAGCAGTGATACCCCCTCAAAAATCGCTGTTAAAAACAAATTTCTTTTGTGTGAGATCTCTGCAGAAGTTGCAGCAGCGGCACAACGAGGGCAGTGTAAGCAGCCAGCGTCGCGTCCGGCCTTTTATAGTGCTGTGATGTCACAGAATCCCGCCGGTCTCTGATTGGCTTCATCTCTGCACATGTCATTGAGGATCCTCCTTTCTTCCTACCAGACTTCTTTGCCCCATGTAACGCCATGTGCTTGCGGCCATTTTAGCAATTAAAAACACGCTTTGTTCCCGCAAATCACCCCAAACTTCGACTTTGTGCAGAATCGAAGTCTTCATGAAAATCTAAACGAATTCCACTTCGTTAGAATCAATTCGCCCATCTCTAAATATTTGCAATTGAACATCATATATAAAATCTTCTTTAGCTGTGATAATAATGAGATAAAACTCTTGAATGGCAGTGCAGAGTTACCTCAGTTTACTGTTAGTGCTGCAAGAAGTCCTTGTCTCATTACAAATAGTATGAAAAGACATAACGATCGCTTTATTCTTCTCTGGATAGACATAGGTAAAGATTAGACTAAATTGACAGGGAAATGACGAGTAATACATGAAAGGATAATGGGTAATCTTCGTATTCTTCACACTCATCAGGTTATGCTGAAAACATTTATGTAACGACCGGGATAGTGGATCCTCTGGATCGCCGCAAGCGATGGTCTAAGCCACGTCTGGAAGCGGAATCTAAGTAGGTCCCGGTTTTCACCAGAGCCCGCCGCAAAGCGGGATGGACTTGCTGCGGCGGGAGTCTACCAGGTCGCTACCTTTGACGTGACTTGCTTGCGGTGGCAGCCAAGGGTGAGCGTGGTACAGAATCGTGAGACGTAGGTGTAGTCGGGGACAGGCGGCAAGGTCAGGGCAGGTGGCAAAGGTTCAGAGTCGATAAACGTAGGCAGAGGTCAGAACACACAGCAAGGCAGTAAACACTCAGGAATGCTTTCTCTAGGGCATGGAGGCAACAAAGATCCAGCAGGGAAGTGACGTGGACACATACACTATATAGGGTCAGCGTCCGGCAAATATCCAATTACCAGCGCGCTGTCCCTTTAAATTCACATGAACGGGTGCTCGTGCGCATTCCGACTGGCAGGGGGTGAGTGCCAGACAGGAGCGTGGTCAGATAAGCGGATGGGACGGGTGCGCCCGTGGCCCGTAGCAGGATAAGTGGCGCCACCAGTCCCCGCCGGACGCCTGGAGAGGGAAACATGGGTGCGCCCACGACCCGCGGACCGGGTCGCTGCGCCACCCGTTACAGAGTACTCCCTCCCTTAGGCCTCCCCTCCTTTTTAGCCTGAAGGAATCTGCGGATGAGATCGTGATTCAAAATATTCGATCTCTCCTCGGGTCCGAAGCCCTTTCAATCCTCGAGGAAGAAACGCTTCCCTCTGACAGTCTTCATGGCCAGGATGTCTTTTACTTCGAAGATGTCAGCAGAATCCGCTACCAGGGGAGGCGATACATTCTTCTGAAAACAGTGGTTCAGGACCAGAGGCTTGAGGAGGGAGACGTGGAAAGAGTTTTGGATCCGGAGCGATGGGGGTAAGCAGAGTTTGTATGTCACCGGGTTAAGCTGATGGAGCACCTTCAAGGGTCCCAGAAAGCGAGGACCCAACTTGTAACTGGAAATCTTCAGACGTACATACTTTGAAGAAAGCCACACACTGTCCCCTGGGAGGAATGTCGGAGCAGGTCTTCTCCTCTTTTCTGCTTGAGACTTCATTCGAGCAGAGGCCCGAAGTAGGGAACGTCGAGTCTCTTGCCAGATGGCCTTGACATCCCGAACTTGGTCATTCACAGCGGGCACCTCCGAACCTGTGGGCAGGGGAAAGGGAGGGCGTGGGTGGCGACCATAGACCACAAAAAATGGAGCTTGAGAAAGAGGGTTGATCCCTTGAAACGTTGCATCATTGCGACGTTCACCCGGCCGGTTGTCCATGCTACTCCTGTCCTACAAAATGCAGTGAAGCGCTACTAAGGTATTTACCTGTTATGCAACCTACGTCTACTAGTCTTTTGAATGATACAGATGCAATGCTTTTATTGATTGTATGAAAGTATGTCGTTTTTGGAATAAAGAAGAATAATTTTCCTAATATACGGGTCCACCTTTGTCATATTGAATAATTGGGTGACACGCCACCTCCAGCAGATGTTGCAATTCCTCCAGGGCTAACTTGATGGCCAAGAGCTCCCGTTCCCCAATGGCATAATTCCGCTCCGCCGGCGACAAGGTCTTGGAGAAGAACCCGCATGTGAGAGTCTTGCCTTTGGGGCTTTTCTGTGTGAGGACTGCCCCTGCCCCCACGGAAGAGGCATCCACCTCCATAGAGAAGGGCATCTCAGGATCTGGCCGGAGCAAGACAGGCGCTGAGGAGAAGGCAGTCTTTTGATCGATAAACGCCTTTTCAGCCTCCGGAGGCCAACCTCTCGGGTTCGCGTTCTTCCTGGTGAGGGCCACAATGGGAGCCACCAAGGTGGAGAAGTGGGGAATGAATTGCCGGTAATAATTGGCGAAGCCCAGGAAGCGCTGTATCGCCCGAAGGCCGACAGGACGGGGCCATTGCAGAACCGCAGAGAGTTTTGCTGGGTCCATCTCCAGACCCATAGTTGAGACTATATACCCCAGGAAATGTAAGCTGGTCTGGTGGAATAAACATTTCTCCAGCTTGGCGTGCAGTCGGTTGTTGCGAAGACGTCTCAGAACCTGGTGCACTTGTGTCCGATGGGTCTGGGGATCGGGGGAGAAAATCAGGATGTCAGCCAGATACACTATGACACAGGTGTACAATAGATCCCAGAAGACATCATAAAAAAATTCCTGGAACACAGCTGGAGCGTTGCATAGCCCAAAGGGCATCACGAAATATTCGAAATGTCCATCTCAGGTATGAAAAGCAGTTTTCCACTCGTCCCCTTCTCGAATTCTGATGAGGTTATAGGCTCCTCGCAGGTCCAATTTGGAGAACACCTTAGCCTCCCGGAGGCGGTCAAAAAGCTCCGAGATTAGTGGGAGAGGGTAGCGGTTTTTGACAGTGATTTTGTTTAGACCTCTATAGTCAATACACGAACGGAGGGAACCATCTTTTTTCTGCACGAAGAAAAACCCGGCTCCGGCTGGGGAAGAAGATTTGCGAACAAATCCTTTCTGCAAGATTTCTTGTATATAGGCTGACAAGGCCTGAGTCTCCGGCATGGACAGCGGATAGACCATTCCCCGGGGGGGATTGGTCCCAGGGAGGAGGTCAGTTGGGCAGTCATAAGGTCAATGTGGCGGCAGCGTCTCAGCCTGCTTCTCAGAGAATATGTCCCCAAAATCCTGGTACTCTACTGGCAGGCCTGGCAGAGGCTTGGCGGGCAACTGTGGAGAAGTGGTAGGCACCGGGCGTGGTGCTTCCAAACAGAGGTTCTGGCATTCCGGTCCCCAACGCAGGACCTCGCCTGTCTTCCAGTCAAGCGTAGGGGCATGACGTTGCAGCCAGGGAAGCCCCAAAAGAATCGGCGAGGAAGCACGAGGCAGAACATGGAAAATTATCTTCTCCTATGTAGAGCTCCTACACGGAGGGTCACCGGCCGGGTTATGTACTGGATGGGGTCACTAAGGAGCTCCCCACTGACTGAGGAAATAAGCAGAGACTTCTCCAAACGGACAACTGGCAAGCGGTATCGGGTTACCAAGGAGGCATGAATGAAGTTCCCAGCTGACCCGGAGTCCAGGAAGGCAGAAATCCAGAACGATAGGCCAGCATCAGATGTCACCTCCACTGGCATCATCAAACGTGGAGAGGAGGAAACAGCACCTAGGGATGCCTCTCCTACGGCACCTAGGTGCGAGCGTTTCCCGAACGCTAGAGACATAGTGGACAGCTTCTGTGGAAATGGTCTGGGCTGGCTCAGTAGAGGCATAAGTTCTCTGCCCGATGGCGGGTCTGCTCCTGCTGCGATAAGTGGGCCCGATTCACCTGCATGGATTCCGCATCGGAGGCTTGAGGAGGCGACACTGGAGAACGATGGAATACTGGAGCCAGGCGAAACAGCCGACAGGGGCGTGCAAAGTCTCCCTCTTGGTGGAGCTCTTCCTGCCTTTCAGCGAACCTTACAAACGATGCGGGTGGCCAGGTGGATTAATTCGCTCAGGGTGGACGGGAGGTCTCTTGCTGCCAAAGAGTCTTTTACCCTGCTGGACAGACCTTTTTTGAAAGTGGTGCAGAGAGCGGCGTCATTCCAAGTCAGCTCCGAAGCCAGGGTACGAAATTGAACCGCATAGTATCCCACGGAGGAGTCGCCATGTTGAAGGCTCAAGAGCGCGGTTTCTGAAGAGGATGCACGCGCCGGCTCCTCGAAGACAGTGCAGAATTCATTGAGGAAGGTCTGTAGATCCGCGGTCACAGGGTCATTCCTGTCCCAGAGGGGGGTCGCCCAAGCCAGAGCCTTCCCGGATAGCAGACTCACCACGAAGGCCACTTTAGACCTCTTTGAGGAAAACTGATCCGCCATCAGTTCCACGTGCATAGAGCACTGGGTAATAAAACCCCTACAAAGCTTGGGATCCCCGGGAAAGCTGGAGGGTAAAGGAAGCCGAAGCTTGGGTCCTACAGTGGCCAATGGAACAGCGGGTGTAGACGGAGCCACAGACGAAGGCGAAGACTATTGCTGGGATGCAAGGAGCTGATGCATCATGCCGGAGAGCTGGCCCAATTGCTGCGCCTGTTGTGCGATTTGCTGCGATTATTGGGCAACAATCCAGTATCCGCGATGCTTGGCAGGGGCTCCTTGGCGGGATCCATGGCTGGATCTTACTGTAACGGCCGGAATAGTGGATCCTCTGGACCGCCTCAAGCGATGGTGTAAGCCACGCCAGGAAGCGGAATCTAAGTAGGTCCCGGTTTTCACCAGAGCCCGCCGCAAAGCGGGATGGACTTGCTGCGGCGGGAGTCTACCAGGTTGCTACCCCTGAAGTGACTTGCTTGCGGTGGCGGCCAAGCGTGAGCGTGGTACAGAATCGTGAGACGTAGGCGTAGTCGGGGACAGGCGGCAAGGTCAGGGCACGCGGCAAAGGTTCAGAGTCGATAAACGTAGGCAGAGGTCAGAGCACACGGCAAGGCAGTAAACACTTAGGAACGCTTTCTCTAGGGCACGGAGGCAACAAAGATCCAGCAGGGAAATGACGTGGACACATGCACTATATAGGGTCAGCGCCCGGCAATTATCCAATTACCGGCACGCTGTCCCTTTAAATTCACATGAACGATCGTGTGCGCGCACTAGGGGGCACGCGTGCGCATTCCGGTCGGCAGGGGGAGAGCGCCAGACAGGAGCGTGTTCAGGTAAGCGGATTGGAGGGGTGCGCCCGCGGCCCGTAGCAGGATCAGCGGCGCCATCCGTCCCCGCCAGGCGCCTGGAGAGGAAAACACGGGTGCGCCCGCGACCCGCGGGCCGGGTCCCGGCACCACCCGTTACAATTTATCTCACCGACACTATTAGTGGGCCGGGAAAAGAACCACTGTGCGATCTGCACTGCAGTGCTATCAGAACTCACAGAGGGAAAGTCTAAAGATACACAAGGAGAACGCTAAAAAATTATATATAAAAAATAACTCCCCAATTTTTTATTTTTTTTACATAAAGTAGTTACATACTACTTTTTGCAGGTGCCAAGTGATGCAGGTACACCTGGACAGCATGGATGTGTGTGTGGATGCTAGTGCTGTAAGGTCTACCCATAGTGTTGGTGGGATGTGAAGTTTGCCGGTGAGGAAATAACCACGGGACTCTTCAGCTTGGGGTCTTTTTACCAATGGTCTGCAACTTGTAGAACATTACAATTCACATAATTGGCACAAGCACATGTGTGGGTTCACAGATGTCACATTTACTCAGACTTGTCTATCTCACATTCTCACATGTAACTCTTCAGGGGAAGGGCACTTCCCAGCTCCAACATAGCTAGTCTCTTTATCTATTTCCAGCTTCTGTGACACTCTTTTCCAGGAGACCAGTCTCCCAGGGGTGTAACTTTGGTTCAAAAAAGTGGGGGGGACCAAATTTCCCTCAAATCCCCTATCTTCCTCTCCCTCCCTCCCTCCTTCACTCGCCTTCCCTTTCCCTTCTTCTCCCTTCTCTTCTCTCCCCTCCTCTCCCTGCAATGAACCGGCCCCCTATACCCCAGCTAGGAGGTCTGAGGGAATGCTTTGAGGTCCTTATTGCAAACACTTTTGGTTCAATACCTAAGGTTATGAGTGGCTCTCTAATTACTGAAGTTTATAGCCGAATTGGGACTAAAAAGCAGCCCTGGCAATGAAACCGAACCAGTCCACCTATAATATTACCCCTCTAGATGGAAATAAAAAATGTTGCGCAATGCAGTAAATTTCGCTTAATCCCTCCCATCTCCCATCACTACTCCATTAAATTTGTTATACACACAACAGAATGAGGAAAATAAAAGAACCCAATCTTACTGTACCTCTAGGAATCACTTATGTCACATACTGTACTCCAAAATATATTTTATTGCCTTCCATACACCAGAAATGACATCACTCACTGCACCCCAGAAATGAATTATATTACGTATGGTAGCCACAGAAATTACATTACTAACTGTACCTTACAAATGAATTGCACATTTTGCTCAAGAAATAATATAATTCACTGTACTCCAAAAATGTATTATATTACACACTGAGCCCTAGAAATGAATTACATTACACACTGTACACCAGAGATTACACTACACATCGTACCCCAGAGATAAGATTATATTGTACCCCAGAGATTACATTACACACTGTACCCCAGAGATTACATTACACTATACCCCAGAGCTGACATTACTCACTGTACTCCAGAGATTACAATACACACTGTACCCCAGAGATTACATTACACACCATACACGAGAGATTACATTACACACTGTATCCCAGAGATTACTACATTACACACCATACACCAGATATTACAATACTCACTCTACCCTAGAGATTACTACATTACCCACTGTACCCCAGAGATTACATTATACTATACCCAAGAGATTACTTTACTCTGTAACCCAGAGATTACTACATTACACACCATGCACCAGATATTACATTACTCACTGTACCCCAGAGATTACATTACACACCATACCCCAGAAAATACATTACTCACTGTACCCCAGAGATTACATTATATACCTCAGAGATTACATTACACACCATACACTAGAGATTACATTACTAACTGTACCCTAGAAATTGCTACATTACCCACTGTAAACAAGAGATTAGTTTACACACCGTACCCCAGAGATTACTGCGTTTTTCACCGTACCCCAGAGATTACATTATACTGTACCCAAGAGATTACATTACTAGCTGTACCCCAGAGAATACTGCATTATTCACCGTACTCCAGAGATTACGTTATACTGTACCCAAGAGATTACATTACTCACTGTACTCTAGAGATTAGTTTACACACTGTACCCCAGAGATTACTGTATTATTCACCGTACCCCAGAGATTATATTACATACTATACAACAGAGATTTTATTACACCATACTCCAGAGATTATTACATTACACACTGTACCCCAGAGATTACTACATTACACACCATACACCAGATATTACATTACTCACTATACCCCAGAGATTAGTTTACACACCGTTCCCCAGAGATCACTGCATTATTCACAGTACCCCAGAGATTACATTATACACTGTACAACAGAGATTATATTACACCATACCCCAGAGATTATTACATTACACACTGTACCCCAGAGATTACATTACACATTACCCCAGAGATTACATTACACTTCATTCCCCAGAGATTACATTACACATCGTACTCCAGAGATAAGATTACATTGTACCACAGAGATTACATTACACACTGTAACCCAGAGACAACATTACACCATACACCAGAGATTACATTACTCACTGTACCCTAGAGATTATATTACACCATACCCCAGAGATTACATTACACCATACCCCAGAGATTACATTACTCACTGTACTCCAGAGATTACATTACACACCGTACCCCAGAGAACACATTACACACCATACATGAGAGATTAAATTACACACTGTATCCCAGAGATTACTACATTACCCACTGTACCGCAGAAATTAGTTTACATACCATACCCCAGAGATTACTACATTACACACCATGCACCAGATATTACATTACTCACTGTACCCCAGAGATTACATTACACACCATACCCCAGAAAATACATTACTCACTGTACCCCAGAGATTACATTATATTGTACCTCAGAGATTCCATTACACACCATATACGAGAGATTACATTACTCACTGTACCCTAGAGATTACTACATTACCCACTGTAAACCAGAGATTAGTTTACACACCGTACCCCAGAGATTACTGCGTAATTTACCGTACCCCAGAGATTACATTATACTGTACCCAAGAGATTACATTACTCACTGTACCCCAGAGATTACTACATTACACACCATACACCAGATATTACATCACTCACTGTACCCCAGAGATTAGTTTACACGCCGTACCCCAGAGATTACTGCATTATTCACCATACCCCAGAGATTACATTACATACTGTACAACAGAGATTATATTACACCATACTCCAGAGATTACTACATTACACACTGTACCCCAGAGATTACTACATTACACACCATACATCAGATATTACACTACTCACTATACCTCAGAGATTAGTTTACACACCGTACCCCAGAGATCACTGCCTTATTCACCGTACCCCAGAGATTACATTATACACTGTACAACAGAGATTATATTACACCATACCCCAGAGATTATTACATTACACACTGTACCCCAGAGATTGCATTACAAATTTCCCCAGAGATTACACTACACATTGTACCCCAGATATAAGATTACATTGTACCCCAGAGATTACATTACACACTGTAACCCAGAGACTACATTACACCATACACCAGAGATTACATTACTCACTGTACCCTAGAGATTATATTACACCATACCCCAGAGATTACATTACACCATACCCCAGAGATTACATTACTCACTGTACTCCAGAGATTACATTACACACCGTACCCCAGAGAATACATTACACACCATACACGAGAGATTAAATTACACACTGTATCCCAGAGATTACTACATTACACACCATACACCAGATATTACATTACTCACTTTACCCTAGAGATTACTACATTACCCACTGTACCCCAGAGATTACATTACACTATACCTAAGAGATTACATTACTCTGTACCCCAGAGGTTACTACATTACACACCATGCACCAGATATTACATTACTCACTGTACCCAAGAGATTACATTACACACCATACCCCAGAAAAAACATTACTCACTGTGCCCCAGAGATTACATTATATTGTACCTCAGAGATTACATTACACACCATACACAAGAGATTACATTACTTACTGTACCCTAGAGATTACTACATTACAGACTGTAAACCAGAGATTAGTTTACACACCGTACCCCAGAGATTACGGTGTTATTCAATGTACCCCAGAGATTACATTATACAGTACCCAAGAGATTACATTACTAGCTGTACCCAAGAGAATACTGCATTATTCACCGTATCCCAGAGATTACATTCTACTGTACCCAAGTGATTACATTAATCACTGTACCCCAGAGATTACTATATTACACACCATACACCAGATATTACATTACTCCCTATACCCCAGAGATTAGTTTACACACCGTACCCCAGAGATTACTGCATTATTCACCATACCCCAGAGATTACATTACATACTATACAACAGAGATTTGATTACACCATACCCCAGAGATTATTACTAGAGATGGGCGAATTGATTCTAACGAAGTGGAATTCGTTTAGAATTTCAGGAAAAATTCGGTTCGGATGGAAGTCGAAGTTTGGGGTACTTCGGGTGAACGAAGTGTGCTTTTGATTGATAAAATGGCTGTGAGCACATGGCGTTACATGGGGCAAAGCACTCTGGGAGGAAGAAGGGCATACCCTGCATGACATGTGCAGAGATGAAGCCAATCAGAGACCGGCGGGATTCTGTGACGTCACCGCACTATATAAAGTCCGGCGCGACGCTGGGAGCTCACACTCCTCTCACTGTACTGATCAGGGAAGGTGCTGCTGCGGCTGATTGAGATGTAGCGATAGCTCTTACTGAAGAACTGATTTTTATACAGCGATTTTTGGGGGGTGTCTCAGCTTGTCTCAGAGACTGCTTCTCTTAATGTTCTATTTCTGATTTTTTGGGGTATTGGATCTGAAGTCCAGTGTGCGTCCACTGCAGCGGCATACACATTTTAATGCTATCTGCTCACAGCACATTGAATATCCAAGGGGGATCTAAGCCAGTTCCTGTTGTATTCATTTATAGAAACAGCGTTTTTACAATACAAATACCACTTCATTTTTGGCTGCTCAATTCTTTTGCGCAATTTACATCCAGGGGTTAATTAAGCGTTGTTTTTCTGCTGTGGTGACTCCAAAAACTGTCTTTTTCACCGCCCAAAAAATACAATTTTCCTGCAGCCTAATTCACAAGCGAAGGTTAATTACAATTTTTTCTCTTGTTGTGTAGCGTAGAAAACACTCCTGTAACGGAGGAGTGGATCCCCTGGCCAACGCAAGCGATGATAGCTAAGCCACGCCAGGGAACGGAATCTAAGTAGCCCCCGGTATTCAGCAGAGCCCGCCGAAAAGCGGGATGGACTTTGCTGCGGCGTGAGGCTTTCCAGTCGTTACCCTGACGTGACTTGCTTGCGATGGCGGCCGGGGTACAGCGTGGGTGCAGAATCGTAATCCGGAGGCGTAGTGGGGGACAGGCAGAAGGTCAGGGCAGGCGGCAGAGGTTCGTATCAGAGACGGGCAGACGGGGCAGGGAGGCCAAAACAGGAAAGGGTCAAACGTGGAGGCGGACTGGTACGGGGGAAAACAAGATGAACTTATACACCTAAACGCCCCAAAACCCCCAACAAGGGCACGAGTGCTAGGGGCATCAACCATTTTTAGACCAGCGGTGTAATTAAACCCCAATTAAGCAGGGATTATGGCCGGCCCTGTAGAGCTGGGACGGACGGGGATGGTAAGTAGGGGGTTTTCCAGGGCAGGGGAGAAGACCAGGTGGGGGACAGCCAAAAGAAACCCGTGCCGGACCCCATGTGACGGGGGACGGCCGCGGCGAAACTGGGGCGCCGCGCGCCGTGAAAACTCCCATTGCAACACCTACAAAGTCGTATTTTGGTTGCTTAATTTTTTTGCGCAATTTACATCCGGGGGTTAATTTAAGCGTTGTTTCGCGTTGTACTCAGTAAAGAAATTTTGTTTTTCACTGCCACAAAAAAATTCTGTGCATAATTCATTCCAAAGGTTAATTAAACCGTTTGTGTTTTATATTCAGTAAAATCACAGGTTTTTAAAGGCACAATAATAAATTTTTTCCTCCCCTTTTGGGGAGCGCAATTTTTATCCGGGGGGTTCCAAGTTTGTTACGGGTTCCCCTTTTTGGAGTAAATACAGGGTGTGTATTTATCATAAACAGATTTTTTCACCCCAAAACTTTCTGTACATTTTAAAAAAACGTATGTAGACAGAGGGGTGGCGGACTTCCCCTGCGATGGCAGAGGCCAAACTTTTCGGCCCAGGTCGCAGCAAGCAAGGGGGAGTCGCAGCGGGGTCACTCTTTGAGGCCCCAACTGCCGCTGTCATCTACGGCCGTGTACTGACTGAAACCCAATGGTTCTTGTTTGGGTTTTGACTGGTCATCCATTCCTCCCAGATACATTGACAACCCCACCCAAGAGTCGGGGGGGAACGTCAGACACAACCCTTATTGGCATGGCCCGGGGAGGGGTCAGCGGCCCTCCCGTACTAAAACCGCCCTGTCCCTCCATTCCCCTCACCCCGAGATCTACTATGTGGTTGGGTCAGCGCCACATATAGCGAGGATGAACTTTTTGGGGGAGGGCATCAGCAGTATTGGCGCGAAGAAAAGGGCCAATATCCCCCCTTCTTGCAGTAACGGAAAGTATAGTGTTTAAAAGTGGCATGGGGGGCATTTGTGGGGGTTCGCCTCTGATACCAAGACCGGGGGATGGGGGCAGCAGTGACGATTTAAAAAACCCAAAAAGATGAGATGAGCCGACCGCCTTGGGAGGGGGTGGTAAAGGGTTCCCTCATCATCAGGGGAAGAGGGGGTAGCTTGCGCTCAAAAGCGGCGGCCACAAGTGGGTTGTGTGCCAGGGGTCGCAGGTAGCAGCGTGTGGGCGGGGCCAATCGGCCCCGGGGTAAAAAAAACCCGCTTCGCAGGTCCAAGAAAATAGCGGAAAAAGGGGCTCAGGAGGCAGCGGCGGAGGTACTCAGTGGGAGCGTTGGCGGAAAATCCCTACCGCGGGGTGGAGTTCTTTGCTAAGAACCCGGAGGAGCCGAATATGGGTATTGTAGAATCTGTGGGCAGAAAGGAAGCGTGGGGCCCGGGATCTAAAGTTGGCCCAGGCCCTGCTCAAACACATGCAGCCTCACCATCCGGGGGCCTGGAGAAACGTGGCTAGTTTTGGTGGTCCCTCCCGCCGCGCGCAACGCAGCCAGCAGGCCCCAGTGGCCCATGCCATTGCAGCCGTCAAGGCCCACCACCTCAAAGAAGGGACTGTTTCTCTTTGACATCTCTCCCGGTCCAGACTCCTGCTCCCGCTTTCTCAAGGCGCCAGCAGTGGTTCAACGAGGCGATTGCAAAGAGAAACATTAGCGCCCAACCATCCTAAATGCGCAGTGACCATGCTCCTGTCCAAATTTTTGGTACTGCAGTTCTCCTTTCAAATGGGGGACTCTGCACCTTCAGAGAATAATGGTTGTGCCGAGCCGAGATGGAAGTTCCAAGCCGTAATTTTTTTTCCCAAAAAAGGGTACCAACTTCATAAATAGAGAAAAAGGTGGGCCAGCCTTGGCTTATCGGTTTTTTTCCAAGGTGCAGGCCCGGCGGACTTGGAGTGTAACTCGGTCGGGCCAGTACTGTCCTTTAGGCCCAAATGGGGAAAAGTGCTTTTTTGCCCAGGACCCCAACAACTTGGCAGGGGACGCCGTTTTCCTCCCCGTTGTCAAACTGCGGCTCCTGCGCCAATTTTTCCCCTCCTCTCCTCCCCACCACCCTATATCGCCTCCACAAGTACTGCTCCATCATACCACATGTGTAGGGCACGCGGTGGGCACGCAGTTCTACACCCGGGTTGCCCCGGGGAAAGAAGTCACAAGGAGGAACGCTCCCCGTATACAGCAAAAAACGATGTGTGGCTTTCTCCGCGCCAATGCAAAACGGGAAACCCTGGTGACGGACAATGGGGAACATGGTGTCTGCATGCACCGAGGGGGGATGGTCCATGCTCCCTGCATGGGGCACGTGTTCATCTGGTTTTTGAAAAGGTTCCGAAGTTTCCACCCATCTTCATAAGGTTCTGAAAAAGGCCAGGAAATGGGGATCACTTCATCCATTCCTACAAAGCCAGGAAACACCCCCCTCGAGTTGCAGTGGCGAACGGCCTCCCCAACACATCTAATTGGATGTTTCCACCGTTGGAATTCCCGCCGCACATGTTGGACCGACTGATGAACGAGAAAGGCCATTAACGATTTTTTTTTATGATCCAGGGGACAGGGTACTCCCCTGTGTAATTTGATGTCATCAGTGGCAGCTCATGCGTGACACGCCCCTTTGTTGAGGCCATTCGAGGAGGGGGGGCCCTTATTTGTCAGTGCCAGGAATAGGGATAATAAGTCATTCCACTGCTTCATGTCCTGGAACAGATGCGAAAAATCGTCGGGAGGGGGTGGGGACGTGGCGCTAATTCCCGGGCACATGAGTCCGGTGGGGACTGAAATGGGGGAGGAGGAGGAGGAGGGGGGACATAGGAGAGAAGCATTGTCTGGTAAAATGAGTGGATTTTCTACCCAGGTAAAAGGGGGAGGACGGAGCAGCTGGAGGGGGTAGATGGAGATGAGGAAGACGGGGCAGGTGACCCGCAAGCACCAGGCAGTTTACAGTGGGGATGGGGGGGGGAGGGACCCCTCGGAGTCACTTTGCAAGGGCCCGCAGCATGCATTTGCCTGGCTAGTGACAGCCCAAATAGTCAGCATGGGCAGAGGGATGACTTTGGTCTCCACCCTTTTGGGACCCTCGCTACCGGTCCAAAATGGGAGCCTTTTTCCAGTATTGAGGGGGAGGACAAACTAAAATACTATAGGGAAATCCCCGTAGTCATTTGGGCCGCTGCTATGTGCGGCATCGTCCCCCTCTGACAGTTGCCCGGGGGGGGTTTCTTCAGGCTCACGTATCGCCGCGGCGCGGGGGGGAAAGGTGGGGGGGGAAGGAGCAGTACCGCTCCTGCGCAACCTAAGTCGGGGAGTCACTGATGGCAGCTTTCTTCACCCGCCTAGTAGGGGGCAGTCGCCACAGCAGCAGCAGCTTCAGGCCCTGGAGCAGCCCCTAAACCCAACAGGTGGGGCCTATTGGAAAAGCACTCGCACCCCAGTTAAGATCCGTTGGAACTACCGGCAGCCAAACGGGATTTTTGGGCCGCAATTTTGCAGGTTTGCGTGGAGAAGCTGTCCTGGGCCCTTGTATGGGGGCATCAAGCGGGTTTTCGTGGGGGCGGGGGGCCATCGTTACCCAAGGAGAACCCCTTGTCCGGGGAAAAATGTGGAACGATGCCTTTTAAAGATGAATCAGGCGGGGATGGCCAGGATTTCCACACCCCAATGCCTTTGGCTTCAGACTAATCAGCCAGGGCCCTCCCAAAAATGGAGAAAAAAGTCTGGGTTCAAACTACTGCCTCAGCCCTATTCGATGCGCCACCCCCCTGATGCAAACTTGCCACCAACCAACTTTACCCCGGGATGGTATTGCCACCCCTCCCACTCTGTCTTGTGCCCCGTTTCCCATGCTGCTGTTGTTGCTGGTGCCATGCATCCCACTGTGTCATTGTGCCACTTTGAACCCCATATGTTTCCCTGCCCCGTCACCCCCCAATCTCTGTCTTTTTCCACTATGGCCCTCCATTTTTGCCCCTCCCGAATTCATTGTGCCCCTTCGACCTATGTGCTGCGCCGTGACCTACACACTGTTCATTGTCACTGTCTGCCTCATGTGCGGGTGGTGTCCGTGACCACATACTTGTCATTGTCCCATCTCTGGCCTACTCCCGTTTTTTTCCACCTCCAAATTCATTGTGCCCCTTTTTACCTCATTTCTGCTGCGCCGTACCTACACGCCCCCTTTTCATTGTGCCCGCTGACCTCTGCTGCGCTGGGGTGCTGCCATTACCTACACACTGTGTCATTTTTCCAAATCTGGGGCCCTTTCCTTTTTTTGCCACCTCAGAATGCATTTTTCCCACTGTTTAAACCCCCCTTTTGCGGCTGTGGCTGCCGCCCGTCACCTCCCACCTCTGTCTGAAAGTTGCCACCCGAGCCCCCGCTTGTTTTTTTCCCGCTGTCGCTGGCATACTTAATTGGGGGGAAAATTCCTGCTTCAGTTTTTTGGTCAGTTTTGGGCCCCCTTTTAAATGCCCAGGGAATTTTAAAGTGAAGCGGGTTCTAAGAAACGGCGGCAGTAAAGTGCGGGGTCATACTAAAACACAACATTGTTTGAAAAACCAAACCCAAACTCCCCCTCATAATTTTTTGCTTTGGGACAACGTTCTACAGCACCTTTCAGGCTCTGGGCAGCCCGGAAATAGCTGTTTTTTTAAAGTGATTCGTCCCGGTTGTAATTCGGGGAAAGAAGGGTTTTTTTTTGTTGGGAAATTCGGCGAAAATGAACGATCCCCAATTTCAGGAAAATTTGCCAAACTCTAATTATTTAAATTTCACACTTTTCCCCAGATTTTTTTCTTTTTCACACCCCTACACCAGTTTTTACAAAACTCAATGTACCCCAGAGTTTTTTTTTTACCAAAAAAATACCCCCCAAAATTTACTGCGTTTTTTTACCGTACCCCCGAGATTTCTTTATTCTGTACCCAAGAGATTACATTTCTAGCTGTAAACCCAAAAGAAATACGGGATTATTACCGTTCCCCAGAGGGTTCCTTTTTACTTACCCAAAAAGATTACAATTTCCCCACTGGACCCCCTAGTTTTCTTTCATTACAAAACCATACACCAGTATTTCATTTTCTTTCTGTTCCCCGAGGTTTTTTTTTTCCAATGTACCCCCGAGATTAATGCATTATTCACCGCCCCAAAAGAGATTTTAAATTTTACACTGTTAAAAAGAGATTATATTTCACCTTTCCCCCGAGATTATTACATTTTTCACTGTTTCCCCAGAGGGGCTTAAAATTAGACAAGGTACCCCGGAAATTGTGTGTGCATACATTTTAATTTAACACGACAACTACAGACTTGGGGTGAGTTTGATATTTTTTCAGGCCCCCGACAGTGTCGTTTGTTTGTTGGGAAAAATTTAACCCCTTGCAAAAGCGAATAACGATAAGCAAAAGACCCCGGAAATGCTAGGCAGATTTCTGCCTCCCTTTTTTTAGTGTTGGTTTGTTTCGTAAAACCCCCTTTGAAGTTTTTTGTGTATGTGCTTTACGTAAATCGCCACAATTTCAATAAATTTGTGTCATCTAAACGACACTGATTTTACATAGGGTAAGATTGGACGCTGATTCTGAGGCAGATCCAGCACTGTTTCTGCCCCAGAATCAGTATTCATATTTTCAGCATGAATGTACCCTTAAGGTATGTTCACACCAGGGACGTAGCTACAGGGGTTGCAGCGGTAGCAGTCGCTACCGGGCCCAGCATCATAAGGGGGCCCAAAAACCCTTCTGCCATATAAGAAGACACTAGGGGCGACATGTATGAATCTCACCACGTCAGAGCGCATGTTTCCGCCAGTTTTACGGCGAAATTTATGCCTGATTTATGTCGGTGCCGAGGTGCGCTCACACATACCATGCAGGGCCGGGACAAGGCATTTTGGTGCCCAGGCAAGTACAGCCAATGGCGCCGTCCCACCTCCCCCCACACTAATTCCTCTCACCCCTGCGCCAGGTCCTGTCACTAATTTTCTGCACATTCCACATAGCTCCCGTCCATCTCCTCAGCAGTCACTACACAATAACAAATTTGCTTTTTCAAAATCGCTCCCCTCCATATGACAGTGTAATAACCCCTAAATAAGTCACCGAATAATCCACCGATACATGGAGCAAATCTACCAGACGAATGATTGTTACTAAAAAACTCCTACAAAACCAAGACCCAAAACTATTACTACTTAAGGATCAAATAATCCTGCCAGACCCTGACCAAACCCAACCCCCACATGTGACCATCAGCTGTACACAGCCTCTGATTACATATACCACCACCATACAGTGGTAGATACTAGTTGTATGTAGATGCTCTGCAGACATATAAGTGATTACACTGCAGTGACAATTAGTGACTCACAGGAGACCATTTCTGATCAGCGTCGTTCACCTTCCCTTTTCTTCTCCATCCGGTTCTCACCATCTTGCTGATTGATCCCGGCCAATACTCGTCCCTGAAGATTTGGACACAAATATCTTAGAATCCTCACATTTCCAGTAACTCCTTAATTATAGGTATATAAGTCCCTCAGTTAGACAGGTATATAGATATGCCCTCTCAGTCAGGCAGGTATATGTATATTGTCCCCTTAGACAGGTAGGTATATAAATATAGGGGCACTCAGGCAGGTATATAGATATATGGTCACTCTCAGGTCACTCTCAGGCAGGTATATAAATATAGGGTCACTCTCAGGCAGGTATATAGACATAGGGTCACTCTCAGGCAGGTATATAGATATAGGGGCACTCAGGCAGGTATATAGATATAGGGTCACTCTCAGGCAGGTATATTGATATAGGGGCACTCAGGCAGGTATATAGGGGCACTCAGGCAGGTTATATAGCTATTGGGGCTCAGGCAGGTATATAGGGGCACACAGGCAGGTATATAGCTAGGGGCCACAGGCAGGCATATGGGGGCTCAGGCAGGCAGATAGGAGCTCAGGCAGGCGTATAGGGGCCACAGGCAAATGTATGGGGCCACAGGCAGGTGTATGGGGCCACAGGCAGGCATATGGGGGCCACAGGCAGGCGTATGGGGGCTCAGGCAGGCGTATGGGGCCACAGGCAGGCGTATGGGGCCACAAGCAGGCGTATGGGGCCCACAGACTGGCGTATGGGGGCTCAGGCAGGCATATGGGGGCCACAGGCAGGCGTATATGGGGGCTCAGGCAGGCGTATGGGGGCCACAGGCAGGCATATAGGGGCCACAGGCAGGCGTATGGGGGCCACAGGCAGGTGTATGGGGGCTCAGGCAGGCGTATGGGGGCCACAGGCAGGCGTATGGGGGCTCAGGCAGGTATATAGGGGCACACAGGCAGGTATATAGCTAGGGGCCACAGGCAGGCATATGGGGGCTCAGGCAGGCTTATAGGTGCTCATGTAGCCATATAGGGGCTCAGGCAGGTGTATAGGGGCTCAGGCAGGCATGTAGGGGCCACAGGCAGGTGTATGGGGCCACAGGCAGGCGTATGGGGCCCACAGGCAGGCGTTTAGGGGCTCAGGCAGGCGTATGGGTCTCAGGCAGGCGTATAGGGCCACAGGCAGGCGTATGGGGGCCACAGGCAGGCATATGGGGGCTCGGGCAGGCGTTTGGGGGGCCCACAGGCAGGCGTATAGGGGCTCAGGCAGGTGTATGGGTTCTCAGGCAGGCGTATGGGGCCACAGGCAGGCGTCTGGGGCCACAGGCAGGCGTATGGGGGCCACAGGCTGGCGTATGGGGCCACAGGCAGGCGTATGGGGGCTCAGGCAGGCGTATGGGGCCACAGGCAGGCGTATGGGGGCCACAGGCAGGCGTATGGGGCCACAGGCAGGCGTATGGGGGCAGTCAGGCACTTAAAAATAACAACATTTATACTTACCTGCTTCCCGGCCGTGCGCTCCTCTTCTTTTCCGGCCGCGCGCTCCTCCGGCAGCTCCTCGGGCGCACAGCCTGGTGAGGCAGCGTCGCGATGATGTAACTACATCGCGACGCTGCCAGCTGAGCGCTGTGAGGACCCGGCGGCCCCGCTGTGTCGGCCCTGCGGCTTACCAGAGGATCCAGCGATCCTCCGGTGAGCGGGACCAACACTGTCTGCGGGGCAGGGAGCGCTCGCTCTCTGCTCCGCAGAAGCGGTCAAAGAGACCGCCGGCGCTTCAGGCCCACGGCAGCGGCCTAGGGCCCAGCGAGGATTGGGGCCCTGCCTGTGCCCCTTAGGGATAGGCAGAGGTAGGCACCATAGACAATCGCCTACCTCTGCCTACCCGTCGTCCCGCCTCTGATACCATGTAAAGTCCGCCATGCCTCGCCAGTGTGTGGGGCTCAGTGTGGGACTTAGGTGCAGTGCGGGACTGCCTAAGATTGGCCGCCCGACGTAGTGCGATCATACATGCGATGTAAAGTCCGCCGCGCCTCGCCAGTGTGTGAGGCACAGTGTGGGGACGCGGCTCATATTCGCCGTCCGAGGAGGTGCGCTCATACATGCGGGGAAAAGTTGACCGCGCCTCGCCAGTGTGTGGGGCGCAGTGTGGGACTTAGGCGCAGTGCGGGACTGCGCCTCACATGTATTCCGATTCGAGACAGGTTGGAAAACAGCGAGAAATCATTAAAGATGTCCGTTCGGAGTATGAATCAAAAAAATCGCCTTTATAAAGGCTTAAATCATTCTCTGAAAAAGAGCTCAAGCCTACTAAAAAAATAAATAAATAAAACCACTTTCCAAAAATCTAGAACGGTGCAACATCAGGAATTTGGATATTGAAAATTGCCGGGAAATACAGTAATTCAAATTCTGAAAGCTCTTCTCATTGGTCGGCAAAAACCAGCCAATCAGAATAGGAGCGACAGAGACCCATTATAACCTATGGAGAAATTTTGAATCAAAATCAAAGGTGGGACAGTTCAAAATACAGTAAAAAAGGCAGAAAAGAGCTGATTGGTTGAGCTAGCGGGGCTTGGCAATCCCGGCCAATCAGAGCGCGAGCTACTTGTCCCATTGTAGTCAATGGAGAGATCGGGGCAATGAAATCTCAGCTCTCAGCGCCGTGTGGCATGGAGTGTGATTAAAAAAATCATTTTTATTACGTGTAAAATATTATCTGAAAAAGAGCTGAAACCTTTTATAAACATAAATCAATCAAATCCCTAACAATGCGTTTGTCGCCGAGACCGGCGCTACATCAGGAATTGCGATATAGAGAATTGCCAGCAAATACAGTAATTCAAATTGTTTAAGCGCTTTTAATTGGTCGGCAGAAACCAACCAATCAGAATAGGAGCGACAGGGAACCATTATAAGCTATGGAAAAGTATGGACCAATCAAATGAAAAGGCGGACAGTTCAAAATACAGTAAAAAAGGCAGAAAAGAGCTGATTGGTTGAGCCCAGGCGGCAGATATGAATCCACCAATCAGCTGTAGTGCATTTATTTTGAATGGAGAAAGAAGGGCGTGATAGAAGGGCGCCCTAAAAGTTATTACTGTATATAGGAAATATTCTAGTACTGTGATTGGTTGGTGGGAAGAGGGGCTCGTCCTGCTTAGCCAATCAGCGGCTGAGCTACCCCATAGAGTTCTATGGGGAAAAGAAATGCAGAGCGAGCTCTGTTTGTGATTGGCTAAGTTAAAAGAGGCGCGGTTATTTGGACCAATGGGAGAGCGACCGACGCTCTTATGGGTTTTCTAATGCAATCTGTAATAAAACTGTACGTGCCCGAACCATAATGATAAGACTCACGAAGTTGTACCGATGTGTATATAAAATGTTCAATAATATCGGGGTAACGAAAAAAAAAAAAATTCAATAAATTCATTTTTATTTCTTTGTTTTCGTTATATAAAATGATCAATAGTATGGATGTAACGAAAATAAAGAAATAAAAATGAATTTATTGAATTTTTTTTTTTTTTTCGTTACTCCCATATTATTGATCATTTTATATACACATCGGTACAACTTCGTGAGTCTTATAATTTTATTTCGGGCACGTACAGTTTTATTACAGATTGCATTAGAAAACCCATAAGAGCGTCGCTCGCTCTCCCATTGGTCCAAATAACCGCGCCTCTTTTAACTTAGCCAATCACAAACAGAGCTTGCTCTGCATTTCTTTTCCCCATAGAACTCTATGAGAAGGTAGCTCAGCCGCTGATTGGCTAAGCAGGACGAGCCCCTCTTCCCACCAACCAATCACAGTACTAGAATATTTCCTATAGACAGTAATAACTTTTAGGGCACCCTTCTTTCGCGCCCTTCTTTCTCCTTTCAAAATAGACGCACTACATCTGATTGGTGGATTCATATCTGCCGCCTGAGCTCAACCAATCAGCTCTTTTCTGCCTTTTTTACTGTATTTTGAACTGTCCGCCTTTTCATTTGATTGGTCCATACTTCTCCATAGTTTATAATGGTTCCCTGTCGCTCCTATTCTGATTGGTTGGTTTCTGCCGACCAATGAGAAGAGCTTAAACAATTTGAATTACTGTATTTCCCGGCAATTCTCTAGATCGCAATTCCTGATGTAGCGCCTTTCTCGGCGACAAACGCGTTGTTAGGGATTTGATTGATTTATGTTTTTAGAAGGTTTGAGCTCTTTTTCAGATCATATTTTACACTTAATAAAAATGATTTTTTTAATCACACTCCATGCCGCACGGCGCTGAGAGCCGAAATTTCATTGCCTCCATCTCTCCATAGACTACAATGGGACAAGTAGCTCGCGTTCTGATTGGCCGAGATAGCCAAGCCCCCGCTAGCTCAACCAATCAGCTCTTTTCTGCATTTTTACTGTATTTTGAACTGTCATGAATTTGATTGGTTAATACTTCTCCATAGGTTTTAATGTCTCACTGTCGCTCCTATTCTGATTGGCTGGTTTCTGCCGACCAATGAGAAGCGCTTACAGAATTTGAATTACTGTATTTCCCGGCAATTTCCACGATCCTATTTCCTGATGTAGCGCCGTTCTAGATTTTTGGAAAGTGATTTATTTTTTTTATTTTTTTTATTAAATAAGGTTTGAGCTCTTTTTCTGATAATGTTTTACTCCTTTATAAAGGCGATTTTTTGGGAATCATACTCCGTGCCGCACGGCGCTGAGAGCCGAGATTTCTCTTGCGATCTTCTATATGTTTCCTCTCATGTTCCGTTCTCGCTTCACTGTGCCTCCGCCGGAGCATTTAGACCAGAATTAACCAGGTCTGCCTGTCGGAGCTGCCGAGTGCTGCAATGCGCCGCACTTTGCCGACTCGCGATCATACATGCCTCGGAATTTTCGAGCGCGCCGCGTCCCGCCCCGGAACACCCACACCGCGCCCACACCGCGCCCATTGCACGCCCCTTCATGCGAGGCGCAGCTGAAAGTGGCGAACGCTGCGCCTAATTTCGCATCCTTGCATCAGACAGCAGATTCGGGCCGGTCGGGTGCAGGATACGCCAGAAAACAGGAGTAAAGCCCGTTCATACATGTCGCCCTAGTTTTGTAAAGTGTGCATGGTAACTGGGGGGGGCCCATTTCACTTTTTGCACTAGGGCCAAAGAGCTTGAAGTTACGCCTCTGGTTCACACGGCATACAGTGGGGCGTACTGTGAACTCTGCTATAGGCCGAGTGTTTTAGAAGTACGTGCTGGCCAGTCCACACTTCTAAAGTGCTGTGGGGTCAGCCCCATTCACTTTCATTTTCCCTGGCGCGTAAGTGCAGGGAAGAAGTGACATGGCTAGACAAATGGCTCTAGAAACAAGATATACACACCTTACATATACAGTACATACCCTACTCACATGCACACACAACGCCTGGCACCCTTGTTCCCTCTTTACCTGCCTCTTATAGTTTGGTGCAGTTGGCATTCGGCTTCCTTTCTTCTCTGATGAGGGCTGAGCATAGGAGAAGTGGTATACAATGGGAGAGAAAGATACAGACCCACATAGGTGTAACTTTAGGGGGGTATAAAGGGGACTGTTTTTTTCTGGGTGGGGGACGGTCCTCCCCACTTTTTAGCCACTTCAATAAAAATAATCCATATGAAAGCATGAGAATATAGTAAATGGGGAAGGGCAAAGCAGAGAGGAGGAAGAAGTTAACCCTTCTTTGCCTCCTATATTTCTGTGCATCTTGGGGGGACAGAGTAGGTCTCAAGTGTCAGTGCAGAGTGAGAGCAGCGCTGATTGGTAGAGCAGGAGTCAGCAGGGGCTGCTTCACCAATCACAACGCTGCTCACAGTCCAGCACACTCTGTATCTAGGGCTGCATCTTTCCTTTCCATTGTATACCACTTTCCCTATGCTCATCCCTCATCAGAGAAGAAAGGAAGCTCCTGCAGAATGCCAACTGAATCAGACTACAGAAGACAGGTAAGGAGGGGACAAGGGCACTAGGCGTTGTGTGTGTATGTGGGGTATGTACTGTATATGTGAGCTGTTTATATACTGTACAGCCATGTCTCTTCTTCCCTGCACTTACGCGCTGTGGAAAATGAAAGTGAATGGGGCTGGCCCCGCAGCATTTTAGAAGTGGCCAGCACATACTTCTAAAATACCCGGCATATAGCAGAACGCACAGTATGCCCCACTATCTGCCGTGTGAACATACCTTATGGATACATTCATGCAAATGATATGAATGCTGATTCTGGGATGGATTCAGTGCTGGATCTGCCTCAGAACCAGTGTCCAATCCGGCAAGAAACTGATTTACATTATACCCTCTGTAAAATCAGTGTTAATGTTTAGATGACACTGATTTTACTTGAGTAAAGGATAGGAGGCAGAAATCCGCCTCAGGCAGTCTGGGTCATTTGCTCATCTGAATTCTGCGTTTGCAAGCGCCAAATTTCCAACAAGCAAACGTCACTGCCAGTGCCAATAAACCGTCCTGTGAAAACACCGTAAGTGTGTAGTGTCACTGTCTCTTGTGTTCTATATATGTATATACACACACACAATTTCCGGGTTACCTTGTCTAATGTAGTAATAGAATCTCTGTTGTACAATGTGTAATGTAATCTCTGGGGTACGGTGAATAATGCAGTTATATCGGGGGTACAGTGGGTAATGCAGTAATCTCTGGGGTATGGTGTAATATAATCTCTGTACAGTGTGTAATGTAGTAATCTCTGGGGTACAGTGAGTAATGCAGTAATATCTGGGGTACGGTGTGTAAACTAATCTCTAGGGTACAGTGTAATGTAATCTCTAGGGTACAGTATGTAATGTAATCTCTGGTGTGTGGTGTAATGTAATCTCTGGTGTGTGGTGTAATGTAATCTATGGAGTACAGTGAGTAATGTAATTAATTTCTAGGGTTCAGTGTGTAATATAATTTCTGTGGTTCCCATGTGTAATATAATTCATTTCTGGTGTATTGTATGCAATAAAATACATTTTGGGGCACAGTATGTGACATAAGTGATATTTATTGGAACAGTAAGATTTGGTTCTTTTATTTTCCTCATTCTGTTGTGTGTATAATAAATTTAATGGAGTAGTGATAGGGGGATGGGAGGGGTTAAGCGAAATTTGCTGTATTGCACAACGGTTTTTATTTCCATGTACAGGGGGAAATATTATAGTTGGGCTGGTTCGGTTTCATTGCCAGGGCTGCTTTTTAGTCCCAGTCCGGTTCTAAACTTCAGTAATTAGAGAGCCACTCATAACCTTAGGTTAGAGGGGGCCGCTTCACTGCAGGGAGAGGAGGGGAGAGAGGGGAAGTGAAAGGGAAGGCGAGTGAAAAGGCGAGAGGGAAAATTGGTCCCCCCCACTTTTTGAACCAAAGTTACGCCCCTGCAGACCCAGTTACAGAGGGTGCTGGACTGTGAGCAGCGATTTGACTGCTGAAGCAGCCCTTCCTGACTCCTCCTCTACCAATCAGCTCTCACTCTGCAGTGACACTTGAGGCTGCTACCTACTCTGTCCCCCCAATATGCACAAAAATGTAGGAGGCAAAGGGTTAACTTCTTCCTCCTCTGTGCTCTGCTCTCTTCACTTACCGTATTCTCATGCTTTCATATGGATTATTTTTTATTGAAGTGGCTAAAAAGTGGGGGGGGGACCGCCCCCACCCAAATAAAAGTGGGGGGGGGGGGGGGACCAGTCCCCACCGTACCACCCTAAAGTTAAACCAATGCAGTCTCCCCAAATCCATAACTGGGCCTACACCTCCAATTACCACTGCAGACCCACCGGGCACCAGGGGTGTCGCTAGGCAGTTTTATCCAGGGCACAAGCTGTCTCTCAGCTGTATGTGTGTCATCTGGACGTACATACAGTTGAAGGCTTCCGCGGAGCAGAGAGCGTGCACTTCCTGCTCCGTGGAGTACTCCGGTTAGTCGCAAGCAGGCTTGCGGACCTCCGGAGTATACAGCACTGGCGGCATGAGTACGTCATCACGTTGTATGTGTGGCATGATTACGTCACGCCACTTGTGCCGGGAAGAAGACGGAGACAGGGCCATCTTTTCCATTGGGCACACTAGGCAGTTTCCCGGGGGCCTCACAAGTACAGGCACCCCAAGTGGTGTATGTATGTCCCTGGAACACAGGAAACATACCCTGAATCCATTAGTTGGCTTTGCTTATTTAACTGTGTGTTTTTAGAACGTACAAACAGTTAAAAACCACCGTGGAGAAGGGAGTTAAAGGCTCCCTGCCCTGCCAAATAGTCTTGTAGGCTGCTGGTGTCCAGACATAAGTGGCATGATAATATGGGTGTGCTTGGGGGGGAGGCTCAAAGCTTGGCCAAGTGTGATGTATTTGTCAGAGCCCACTGCGGTGCTATGCCATATTACCTGTCAATCTATATACTGGGGGCCATATTACCTACCTATCTATATACTGGGGGCCCTATTACCTATCTATTTACTAGGGGCCTTAATATATATATATATATATATATATATATATATATATACACACACTGCGGGCCATGTTACCTGCCTATCTATATACTGGGGGCCCTATTACCTATCTATATACTGGGGGCCCTATCACCTGTCTATATATGCTGGGGGCCCTGTTACCTATCTATATATACTGGGGGCCCTTTTACCTATCTATATATTAGGAGCCCTATTACCTATCTATATACTGGGGGCCCTATTATCTATATACCTACTGGGAGACCATATTATGTATTAACAGACTGGGGGCCCTATATACCTAGTGGGGGACCCTATTGCCTATCTACAGACTGGGGACCCTATTATCTATATACCTACTGGGGACCCTATTACCTATATATCTACCTACTGGGGAACATATAACATATATACCTTCCTACTGAGGAGACCTATATACCTACCTACTGGGAGGGGGTCTATAAACCTACCTAACAGAGGCCTATAAAGGAACGATGGGGGACTCTCCATCCCCCACAGCAGGCACCTGGATTTTCTATCATAGAAAAGCCAGTTGCTATGGGGATAGGGCGTTGCCTTGCTTTCCTTTATAAACCCCCAATAGGAAGGATGTTATATAAATCCCCCAGTAGGTAAGTATATATGTGCTGGATAAGTAAGGGTTCTAAAATGTGGTAAATTCTGCCGAGAGGAGTCGTGGCCGGGAGAAGTCCTTATGGCGGTCTGGGTCGGATGGAGAAGGGAAAGTGAACGACTCCGATCAGAAAAGACGGCTCCTGTAAGTCACTAAATGTAACTTCAGTGTTATCACTTTTATTTCTGCAGAGCCTACATACAACTGGTATCTACCACTATCTTGTCACTGTATGGCGTTAATATATGTCTTCAGAGCCTGTGTACAATTGATAGTCACATGTGGTGGTGGCATTTGGTCATGGTCTGGCAGTATTATTTGATCGTGAAGTAGTAATAGTTTTGGGTCTTGGTATTGTAGGAGGTTTTTTTTCAGTAACAATCATTTGTATGGTATATTTGTCCATGTATAGGTGTGTTTTTTGGTGATCATTATTTATAAGGTATTACAATGTCATACATAGGTGAACGATTTTGAAAAAGCAAATTTGTCATTGTTGATTTTTACTGTTGAGTGACTGCTGAAGTGATGGACAGGATCTATGTGGAATACGCAGAAAATTGGTGACAGGAACAGAAGTTTTTTCTCTGTAAAAATACATGGCACAGTTCACAATGTGGCGTAAAAAATGTGTGAATCCAGCCCTACTGAGCAAAACATGACACATAGGGCCCGAGCCCCGGATCTTTTAGGACCCTAACAACGCCCCTGCCGGGCACTGTGCAACGTTCTCTTGAGTTTACTTGTAGCCGTACCGCCAACAGGCCTAAAGCATGTCACAACTTCTCATTCTTTCTTCTGTCACTCTCTCCCTGTACTTTCTCTCTGTTCCTCTTTTTCCATCTCTCTGTGAATAGAATTGTGGCTAGGGTTCTACCTCTGCCTGTCCCACCAGCAGGAGTGTAAGTGACCCCTTATGTTGGAACTTACTAACGGGATCTTTACAACACAACAACTAGAACTCCTCTACAAATGGCAGGCTTCCGCTTATATTTGCCTGCAGCCCCTCTGTGCTAAGGTGTTTAAAGCACTAGTTAACAATTAAAAGTGCACTGTCATCATCATTATACCTAGTACAGTAAATACACACCTATATACTGTTACGACTGGCGCCGCAGGTCGGGCTGCGTGCGCACTCGTGCCCACGTGGTGTCCCCTGCGTCGGGGACGAGTGGCGCTGTGGTCCGCATATCGGGCCGCGGGTGCACTCGTTCCTCCAGGCAAATCCACTTACCTAGCCACGCTCCGGATTCCACGCGTCCCCCTGCCGGCCGGTGCGCACGTCCCCGCGGACGCCGACTCGCTCAGATTTAAAGGGGCAACACGCCAGTAATTGGTTGATTGCCGGCCGCTGACCCTATATAACGGCTACAGCGCGCCTCCGCTTGATCTTTAGTGCTCATTGCCTATTGAGAAAGCGTTCCAGAAGCCTTGTCAGTGTTTCCTGTGTACTGTACCTTCCGCTTACGTTTATCGACCACGAACCTTCGCCGCCTGTCCTGACCTCCCTGCCTGTCCCCGACTACGAGTTTGCCCGACGACTTTGTGCCTCGCTGCACCTCGGCTGCCTCCGCAAGCAAGTCACATTAGGGGTAGCGACCTGGTGAAATCCCGCTGCAGCAAGTCTATCCTGCTTTGCGGCAGGCTCTGGTGAATACTGGGACCCACTTAGGCTAGGTTCACACGGCTTAACTGCGGGACGTAATTACGTCCCACAAGTACGCCGTGTGGCCGGGGGCGGGAGCGGAGGAGGGAGCGGGGGCCCGGCACTTTGCCGGCCCATAGACCATCATTACTAGCGGCGCGTATACGCCGCTAGAAAGTGACATGTCAATTATCTCCCCGCCCGGCGGATTCGCCGAGCTGGGAGAGGAGACGTAATCCATAGTTCTCTATGAGAACTGTGGATTACCATAATGAATGGGCCGTTTTCAGCCCGTAATTTGCGCACTTCGGCGCGTAATTACGGACCGAAATACGGCCCATTTTAAGCCATGTGAACATGGCCTTAGACTCCGCTCCCTGGCGTGGCCTGTACCACCGCTTGGTCAGTGGATCCACTACTCTCGCCGTTACAGAAAGATCCGCCCATGGATCCCGCCAAAGTGCCATTGCCAAGTGTGACGGATCTCACAGCCATTGTTGCCCAGCAATCTCAGCAACTGGCACAACAGGCACAACAACTGAACCAGTTGACCGCCATGATGCAGGAGCTCATTGCCTCCCAGCAGCAGTCACCGCCGCCTCCCGTGGTCTCTTCTACGCCTGCCATCCCGTTGGCCTCTGTGGGCCCCAAGCTCCGGCTGTCGCTACCATTCGATGGTGACTCAGAGTTCTGCAGGGGGTTTATTAACCAGTGCTCAATGCATGTGGAGCTGATGGCCGACCAGTTCCCGACCGAACTGGTACCGTTTGTGGTCAGTCTGCTCTCAGGTAAGGCCCTGGCGTGGGCCACACCCCTTTAGGACAGTAGTGACCCTGTGACCCAGTGGATCCACTACTCTCGCCGTTACATATACAGATATGCATGAAACATAAAAAATTTATGTAAGACCACTTGTAGGTTGGTCGCACATCCTACAAATACTGTATGTAACAAAAATTGTGTGAGATGTTTAGCTTTATGCTCATGCAATGTGACTTTAATTGTGTCTGTGCACATATAAATAGGTGGACACTCAATCAAAATTATATGCACTATATATATATAAACAGTTCACTGGTAAGTAACGGATGGCACTCGCAGGAGGATGCTAATTTTGTGGGTGCTCGTCAAGAAACCAGATAAATCGTATAGAATTGACAGCACACCAATTTTGATGCAAAGGGATATACAGATTTATTCAACACGCTCCAAAGTAAATACAGGCATAATGACAAGTTAGTTGATGACGTTTCGGTCAATCTGACCTTTTTCAAATACGTCACTATAAGACGAGCTTGGAGGTAAAGAGAAACGGGCCGTAGCCCTGGAGAAATGGAGCAGGAAGGGAACAAAACTTGTCAATGTGTACAAGTGCACATATTATATAAGTATTACACATGAAATATAAATAAACAAGATAATTCATAACATATCCTTTACCTGAAAGATGGTCAACATCGGAGGATACAAAAGAGGTCGCAATACCCCAATGCACATTTCGTTATTGTTTCTTCAAAGGAAAATTGTGTTGCATGCTAAGCTTCATGCGACAAACCTCTGCTGCTCATGCAATGTGGCTTTAATTTTTACTGTGCATGTATTCGAAACATGTTCCATAGGAGTTTGCCACTAACCATGTATTCAACATATAGCAAACCAGTACCAAGACAACAAAAATGAATATTCTTTTACAGACTGATTTATTTCACTTCTAATTTCATGCTTGTATAATGCTAGCGCATTCATTTCACAGCTAATATAAATCATTACATTATCATTATATCATTCCCTTTAATAAGTAATTTTATCTGCATGCACAACCTAATCGTATACTTTTATGTTTTATGTGTGTGTGTTACCTTTGCTGACAAATTACATTTTGGTACAGCTTTTTCTACCAGGAGCTGCTGTGTGTGTTTTTGTATGGGTTGGTTCCAGGATGTGGAGTGATGTACAAGGAAGTAAACACTTTAATAATAATCACCCTTGGATTAAGACATTGAAAGTGATTTGTAATCCTTTAACACAGGAGTAACAGGGTGTATGTAATTGTCAGAGGCACTGACTGTTCTTAGAAAGATCAAAACTTCATTTCATGGATCAGAAGTAATTATTTTTCAGTGACACTGAAAAATAACTACTTCTGATCCATGGAGGCATCATGAATATTCAGATATACATATAGGTAGTTTTCTATATTTTTTATTAGCTTGGAATACCCTCATTAATAATGTGAGGGCAACACGTGCCACTGACTGTGTATATTGGTGGCTGGTGATTAAAGGGGTCCAGCAAATAAAAATTATTCTTCATTGGGGCCAGATCAGATAAAAAAAACGTTTAAAAAGTTAAACTTCCCTACAGGTCCCCCACAGTTGCCGCTCCAGTACTCCTCTTCACTTTTGACTGAGTTCTCATCCAGACACACAGAAAAGGTCTGTACACCTTTCACTTATAATGGAGTCCAAGCCTCTCTTGTGTTGGTGTAAGGGGTTATACTTGGGATAGTTAACAGTAGTGGGTTGCCATGGTAAACCAGGGAGTAGGATGGCCTGGTTATGGCAAGGGAATAGTTAATAGTTCAGGCAGGCAGCTTGCGCTTTTGTGCTCTGAGGCCGGAGGAGCTGGGCAGCCAATCAACAAGCTCGATGGGTAGAGCTGGGCTGAGGAGAATGTGTGCCAGCTTTTGCAGAGGGGGAAGCTGAAGTTGGTGACAGACAGCGCCGTTCCTAGAGGTGGGCGAGGCAGGGCTCCGCTCACCCGAGGTGGGCGCCGCGACCGCCGGCCTCGCCCGCCTGGAGGATAGCCCCTGGCTCTGCGCGGCTGTTTTATAACAGTCGCTCAGAGCCAGCAGCTCTCACCGCGCCCCCTGCGACGTTGGGATCTGCTCGGTCGGCAGCTCTGCCGGCCGAGTAAGAACCCTGGGAGCTGCGTGATAGTGTAAGCAGCGTGATGACGTCACGCTGCTTACACCGCTCAGCAGCTCCCACCACTCAGCAGCTCCGGGACGCATGGACTGAGGTAAGTACTTTTTTGTTATTTTATAATTACTTACAGGGGCATCACTGGCTACAAGAGGGGCATCACTGTCTACAAGGGGGGCATCACTGGCTAACTAATGGGGGGCAACCCCTGGCTACAGGGGGCATCTACTGGTTATAATGGGGGCATCACTGGCTACAAGGGGGCCATCACTGGCTACAGGGGGCATTACTGGCTACAGGGGCATCACTGGCTACAGGGGCATCACTGGCTACAAGGGGGCATCATTAGCTACAGGGGCATCACTGGCTACAGGGGGGCATCAACTGGCTACAAGAGAGGCATCAACTGGCTACAGGGGAATCTACTGGCTACAAGGGGGGCATCAACTGGCTACAGGGGGGCATCAACTGGCTACAGGGGGCTACTACCTGGCTATAGGGGGCTACTACCTGGCTACAGGGAACATATTACATGGCTACCGTATGAGGTGCTATAGATGGGGAGTTTGTATAGAGATAGGAATTGGTAGAGAAGTGCTGATAAATTGAGGAGTCTTAAGATGTTTGTTTTGTAAATTTTACAGTGAAGAGTCGGGAGTAGTCGTCATGGCGTCTGGGACAGATGGAAAAGAAAAAGAAGAGAAAAAGACCAACTCTTCAGCGACGTCTCCTGTGAGTCACTAGATATAACTTTAATGTAATCATTTATATGTCTGTAGAACCTGTGTACAGCTGATATCCACCACTGTATGGTCACTGTATGCCGGTAATATTGGTTGAAGTATAATGGTTTGTACTCAGTAATGGTCAGTTTGTATTATTCAGTCACTATATGGTGGTGATATGTGGTCATGGTGTGGTGGTATTATTCGGTCACTGTGTGTTGGTGATATGTGGTCTTAGTGGTCTTGGGATTCTGGTTGGTGTAGCAGTGTTATTTGGTAACTGTATGACTATTATTTAGTAGTTTTATACGTAGCACATTGTCGTAAAGCTTTTTGTATATTTTGGCTTTGGTTTATGGTGATGCAATGTGTCGCACTGTGGCGCCATATGTTACGGAGGGGGGGAGGAGGGGAGCGAAATTCTCTTCACCTTGCCCTGAGTGAAATTTAGCCTAGGAACGGCCCTGGTGACAAGAGTTGTCAGTTGAGAGTCAGTCAGAGGAGAGGAGACAGTGACAGGAGAGAGAGAAGGGTGCCCCTCAGAGTTGCAGCAGCCATAAGTGGTGGAAGATATTATTGGCTGTCATTGAGAGAGAGTAGAAAGCCATGTTCTTGAATATAGTTGCACTATGCTAAAAGCAAGGAAAATCCGGGAGAGACCAGGGAGAGGTCCCCACTCTAGAATCAGTGAGTGTTCAGAGGAAAGGCATCGATTCAAAGAGAGCAGCGAGAAGTTCAACAAGAGGCCTGAGCCATAATGGAGGAAGCCACTGAGAACGGTCAGGTAGAGCAGTGAGCCGGGCAAAAGGAGGACCCCTCGTTAGTTGCGTGTGTGGATGCTGAAGCTGCTGGGTGCTGGGACACGAGCACTGTGTATGTATTGCAGCAGCTGCTAAGGTCGAGAGTAAAAGTCTCATCACTCCGAGAACAGTTGTGTGTGTCAATTGATTATCGCCGATGCACCACATGTTCCACTCCACACCTCTCCCCGCAATTCAAAAGAACTCTTAAGGGTGGTTTTCACGGACAACAGTCGGGCGTAGTTGGGGTGCCACCATTACATCACCCTGTTCGTTACATTGGGACAAGAATCCGGAAGTGTAAGAAGGCTAAGTTCACACGGCATAATTGTGGGGCGTAAGTACGCCTCGCAATTACGCCGGGACTTCAGGAGCTCACGCGATGCGGGGGGGGCCGGCAACCAGCCGGCCCCACAGACTGTCACTACTTGCGGCGCGTAAGCGCCATGAATAAATGACATGTCACTTATCTCCCCCTGTGGTGTATTGTACGAGCGGGGAGAGGAGGCGTAATCCATAGTTCTTTATGAGAACTGTGGATTACCGTAATAACTGGGGCACATTTCGCTCATATTTGAGCGCAGTACGCAGCAAAATATGGGGCGAAATACGTGGCGAAATGCGCCCCAGTTTAACCCATATGAACATAGCCGAAGAGTGGCTCGTCTGTGAACTCCAAAGCGGCAATGGTGACTGTAGGTAAGTATAACTTTTTACCCACCTTGACCCCAATAAAGAATAATTTTTATTTGCCAGACAACCCCTTTTAATGACCTAGTCACAAGTGCTAGATTTGACATGAATTTCAGTGGGGAATCTACCCTTAAAATCTGTTTCAGTTCTGACAACAATCAACATCCTATAGGGCCGTTCACACGGCTTATTTTGGGCCCGGATTGCAGCCGTATTGCGCGCCGTACTGCGCTGCAATACGGCTGGAATCCGTCCCTGCCATTACGGTAATCCACAGTTCTCATAGAGAACTGTGGATTCCGCCTCTCCTACCCACTCGGCAAATCCGCCGGGCGGGGAGAATTTGACATGCTCATTATCCCGGCGGGATACGCGCCGTGGATAATGAAAGTCTATGGGGCCGGCGAGCAGCGCCCCCGCCCTCGCCCTTTATTCAAGCCGTATTGCGGGTGGAATCCGTCCCGCAATTACGTCTTGAATAAGCCGTTTGAACTGGCCCTATAAATGTGAATATTTCTTCTTCTGCAACACCATCACATAGAGCAGAAAAATATTAGCCCCACTAAATGACACCGGTATTAATCCTCATGCAAATCCATGAGGTACATTCACAGCAGAGTTTCAAGAGATATCTTTAGATTTTTGCTGTTGAATTTCACATTGGATTTCAATGTGAAATTCAACAGCAAATGTGTGAACATAACTTAAAGTGGTATTCTCGTTTCATTGATTAGCTTTAAACATTTAGGCAAAGATAAATAAAGACTATTACCAAGTGCATTGCTGTTCTGATTTTGCTTCTCTTCAGAGTTAGGAGCAGATGTTATTTACTTTTGCACACAATTTTCTCTAGCTCTGGACACCTCTCTTTGCTCTTAAAGGCTGAAGCAGTGGTTGGGATGCTGTTTCATTCCCTGCTGTGTTCCTTATCTTGAAAGACTTATTTATATTACTTACTGACAAGCTTTAACCCTTCATAGCTCTTATGCCTAGTGCACTACAGTTTACAAATCTCTAGGAGTCATGTCACTGTAACAGGATCAGCTAAAAACAGAAGAGCTGATATGCCAATCACTGCTATAGAACCATCTACAGCCTAACCAGGAAGTGTGAACCACAAAGTATGTTTTCCCAGTAATCACTCCTTTTGCTTGTTACATACAGTGCTGACAACTCATTTTTGTCCATATTAAATAACAAAAAGTTTATTTATTTAAAGGGGTTGTCTCACCATCCTGTTTCAGAGCCAAAAGCGGATTCAGATTGATGCATGCTGTCTCTTCTTGGTTAGGCTATGGATGCTTTTATGGCAGTGTTTAGCAGTCATAGCTCTTCTAAAAGCACTGACATGAGAGCAGGAGATGTTATCTATAAATACAGAGTTCAAAGTACACAAAGAAAGGGACTAATTACTTATTTAAGATAATACACTCTGCTCTCAAGTTGACCTGTGGTAAGCCCTGCTATCAGATAAGACAGAGCAGAGAGAGAAAGGGAGAGCAGGACAGTAACCTAGCAAAACCTGTATGCTTCTCAGAGCAAATCTTATCCCCTCAACAAAGCCAAAAAAATAAACCAATATATTTGGAAAAACTCTTCAATTACTGGTCCGTACATGCTTAAAGCAAATCTTTGCAGTGAGACAACCCCTTTAAGAAGGGCTAAATTATTTTAAACTATCAGTATCAATGTAACAAAATCTTGTTGTTCTTCGCTTAAGCACAAATAATACAAGCAGCACAGGTTCCCATTCCCTCCTTTGGGGTGAAAGACTATTTCACAAGTCCTAGCTTCTTGAAGACTCTATATTCTTAAGTGAAGAAGAAATAGTTATTATTTAATCTGGATTTTACAAAAATCTATTTTAGCAGTAGAGTATCATTGTAGTAAATTTAGAATACATACTACTGATCAGGGCATCATAGAACAACTATATGACCTGCAGTTTAGGTCATATAGTTCGGTTCGGCTTGGGTTCAGAAAATACGTAAAATTCTTCTTGAGCTAACCTTTTTCCAAACGGTTCGCTCAACACTAATATTCTTTCATGGGACCCTACTGTATCTGCAAATACTCAGTTTCAGTTGGAGGCATATGTACAAAGTTATAACTCCATAGAGATAAACAAGAGGGGACATCTACACAAAAGACATATTGGGCCGCCTGTATGAAAACTGTCTATGTCTAAGACTTTCTATGTTGCCCATATCAACCAATCAGAGTTCCCCTTAATTTTTTTAGAGCACCCTATGAATTTATAGGGAAGCTCTGATTGGTTGCTATGGACAACAAAGAAAGTCTTAGACCTAGACAGTTTTCATACAGGAGGCCCCATGTGTCTTTTCTGTAGATGACCCCTCTTGTTTATCTCTATGGTGTTATAACTTTGTACAATATGCCTCCAACTGAAACCGAGTATTTGCAGATACAGTAGGATCCCATGAAAGAATATTAGTGTTGAGCGAACCGTTTGGAAAAAGGTTAGTTCAAAACGAATTTTAAATATTTTTCGAACCCAAGCCAAACCAAATTTTTACCGCAAGTTCGGTAAAATTCTAGTTCGGGACATGCGTTCGGTGCCATTTTTACTTTCACTTTCATCTGCTTCTTCCAGTTTTGGTGGCCAGCCAAATCAGGGTAGAGCACAGAGGGGGGTCAAAAACGTCACCCCTCAGGGTGTAGGGATCTCATTGGCTGCTAAATTCACATGACCGTCTTATGTGTATGTCACTGTATTTCCTATTGAAAGCCATTTCGACCTTACTCTCTGTACTGAACACACTGCTGCCTCTGTGTGCTTGTTTGCCAGCAGGCAGAAACACTATTTTCTAGCAAATTTACACAGGAAAAGCTTCTAGTTAGATTAGTCGAGGGGTGGTGGGGGGGGGGGGGCAGCTAGCTTAGGGAATCATTCACATCAGTAGTTAGGGAGTTTTGTATAGCTTTTGTATAGTGTATAGTTTTCTATAGCTGGCTGCATTTTTCCCATCTTTATTCAGAGTGCCCAAAAATTCATTTCTCCTGTTTTGGGGGTCCAGACACTGCAAAAGACACCATCAGCAAATTTGCCATATAAAGAAATGCAAGTGTTGCAGTGTTGCTTCCAGGGTTCTTTCATAAGACAGCGTTAACAGATATTCCATAAAAAGAAATCTCTTTTTAATACTATGTGCTTGTAGTTACATTTTTTGCTTCAAGAAGACTTCTGTGTCTTACTGTTGCTGCTAGGGTTCTTCCATAAGACAGCGTGAACAGATATTCCATAGAAAAAATTCTATTTCTGCTCCTATTTGCCAGTTGCAAAGTATAGGGATTTAAGGACACTGTTGATTTGCTGTTGTGCTGTCAGGGTTCTTCCATAAGACCCCATTTCACAGATATTCCATAAAAGAAATTATATTTCTACTCCTATTTGCCAGTTGCAAAGTATAGGGACTTAGGAACACTGTTGATTTGCTGTCTTGCTGTCAGGGTTCTTCCATAAGACCCCATTTCACAGATATTCCATAGAAAAAATTCTGTTTCTAATCCGATTTGCCAGTTGCAAAGTATAGGGACTTAAGAACACTGTTGATTTGCTCTCTTGCTGTCAGGGTTCTTCCATAAGACCCCATTTCACAGACATTCCATAGAAAAAAATCTGTTTATAATCCTATTTGCCAGTTGCAAAGTATAAGCATTTAAGAAAACTGTTTATTTGCTGTCTTTGAAGTACAGTTCTTCAATAAGAGACTGAACAAATCTTGACTTTTTTAATATTTATATTTTTGAACATGGAGCAAACTAGAGGTGGCAAGCGAGCAAGGAGGGGCATAGGGGGTGGAGCTAGAGGTACGAGACAAGACACTCCTTCCAGTGCTCCGGACAACACACAAGTGAGCACATCGTTAGTTGCAGGAGCGTCAGGCCTGTCATCGCTTGGTCGGCTCCCTATGCGTCTGATTACTGAAGAGTGTTGCCAATCTGTTCTTCAGTGGTTAACACAACCTGCATCGAGCGGTTTTAGCTCCTCGTTCTCTCAGTCACGGCCACAAATGTCATCATCATCATCAGTCCAACCTGAAGCAAACACAGCCCAAATGTCACCCAATGTACAGACTGCTCCAGATAATCCATATTCTGAAGAGCTCTTTGATGACACAATGCGATTTGGCGTCAGAAGGCATTTCAAAAGAGGAAGAGGCCAAAGAGGATGATTTTGTCTGCTCTGACGCCCAATTGCTGATGCCTTCAGAGGAGGAGAAGGAAGCTGGTCCGTCGGCAGAAATCCTGAGCATTCAGCAATGCCTCGCAATGCCTGTGGCTTCTAGCCCGCAGCTTGAGGATGTATACTGTCAAGAAGAGGAAGTCACCTGTGATGATGAGGACATTGCAGATCCAACTTGGTCTTTTGAGCAGCAGCTGGCGAACGCATCATCAGTGGAGGAGGAGGATGATGGGGTAGTGTCAGTCTGGGTCCAGCCTCAGAAAAGCAGAGGACATTACATCTCACTGACTGCTCACTGGGTGAGTTGGGTGGATGACAGTGCCTCTGGTGATGGGTCTCGGCTGACTGTCTTCCACACTGCAGGGATGGTGCAGAGTCCTGATCCTCAAGTTCCACGGGCAGCATCACGTGCCAAGAGAAACCAGGCCATTCTGAAATTAATGTGTCTTGGTGACCGTCAACACACAACAGCTGTGGACGGCTCTGCGCACTAAGACCGACCAGTGGCTGGGTGCTTAGAACCTGGCGCCATATAATGTGGTGTGCGACAACGGGAGAAATCTCCTTGCCGCCCTTAGGATCAGTAGACTTACACACATCCCTTGCCTGGCACACATCATGAACCTGGTTGTGCAGGAATTTCTCAAGCACTACCTAGGTTTTGACTGCTTGCTGAGGAAGGCTCGAGGTCTTAGCTTACACTTCCATCGTTGGCACCCTGCTTCGGCTTGTCTGGCAGCGTTGCAGCGTGATCTGGGCCTCCCCGTCAACCGTCTCATTGTTGTACTCCTGTCAGGGGCCCTAATCAAAAAGGGGCCCAGTGATATGTTAAAAAATAGGAACTAGTAATGGGTCGGGGCTCTATTTGATTTAGCTGCACGGGGCCCTGAAACGGTTAATAGATGACTGATGGTAGCCTTGGCTACCATTGCACCTCCTATAGCTACGACCCTGCCAGCTGAACCTCCATGTTCCCCGTTGGGATGTTCTTGTTGCCACCACATATATGACATGTTCTTGGGCCCTGGTGAAAAAAGTGATAGGGAGCTCCTACCAGTTACCATATGTCATTTTCAATACCAGGGTCTTCTTATGTTTCAAAGGGACCCCGTAGCAGCTACTAGCGCTGCACCTCGTATAGCTACACAGTCCGCATCTTTTCAGTTAGCCATTGAAAGGAAAGAAAGATTTTAGCCTGTGAATTTTTTTCTGTGACTCTTAGAGCCAAATTGTCTTCACTAAGTTGTTCCACACATTCATTTTACTGTTATGGAAGGTAATTGCAGCTTCTCCTCACCTGTGTTAGTATAAAAATTAACCTGAACATCATTTCCTATTGACTTTAATGGTTGGTTCGGCGTTCAGCCCGAATTTCTTAAAATTCGAGGTTCAGCCTGAACTGAAATTTTTTACTTCTCGCTCATCTCTAAAGAATATGAGTACTTTTTTAAGGCTTTGTATGCCAGTAATTGGCCATAGGTATAAGGCATTAATCTCTTTTCGAGCCTCTAACTTCAAACCTGCCTACTTATTTACACTATGTACATTGTTAGGATGCTCCTCAGAGTCATGATATCTCTATCTTTTATGGGTTTTCCTTCACACAGTACTTTGCACAAGAGGAATACCAACCACAGAGTTGTCAACACAGCCCTGCACCCGGTCTTTGATGAAATGCGGTACCATCTCTTTAATGACTACTTAACACACAATCTAATAACAGCAATTCAGCAGCACATTTATAGCAGTCATTTTGCATAAAATTATTTATCTTACACATGTTGATTTTATTGTACACAGAGGAGGGATTATTTTTACTCAATTGGCCAATTTTCCAAGAGGTTAGAAGTCTTGTCACTGTCCTTTTTATCTGCATTAGCTTACATACTCAGGTGGATCCGGATTAACAGGTCTTTCTCTAGGACTTAGGGTAGCCAGTCAGTCACTGCTGGTTTCAGCACAGACAGTCTCTCACTATGACTTAGGACAGCCAGTCTCTCACGATTCACTGGTTTCAGGACAGTCAGTCTCTTACTACAATGAAGGAAATAATTATTGTATCCCTTGCTGATTGTGTGAGTTTGCCCACTGACAAAGACATGAGTAGTCTATAATTTTAAAGGTAGGCTAATGTTAACATTGAGAGATAGAATATCAAAAATAAAATCCATAAAATCACATTGTATAAATTATATAACTTTATTTGCATTTTGCAGTGAGAAATAAGTATTTGATTCCTCTGGCAAACAAGACTTAATACTTGATGGCAAGACCCTTGTGGGCAAGCACGGCAGTCAGACTTTTCTGTAGTTGATAATGAGGT
Source organism: Phyllomedusa bahiana (assembly GCA_025379985.1). Taxonomy (NCBI): domain Eukaryota; kingdom Metazoa; phylum Chordata; class Amphibia; order Anura; family Hylidae; genus Phyllomedusa; species Phyllomedusa bahiana. The sequence goes on along the minus strand of JAODAL010025674.1, from coordinate 9,775 downwards.
TTGCGCACATGTCAGGAGGAATTTTGGTCCACTCCTCTTTGCAGATCATCTCTAAATCATTAAGATTTTGAGGCTTTCGCTTGGCAACTCGGAGCTTTAACTCCCTCCAAAAGCTTTTTATGGGTTTAAGGTCTGGAGACTGGCTAGGAACTCCATGACTTTAATGTGCTTCTTTTTGAGCCACTCCTTTGTTGTTTTGGCTGCATGTTTTGGGTCATTGTCTTGCTGGAAGACCCAGCCACAACCCATTTTTAATGTCCTGGCAGATAAAGGAGATTGTCACTCAGGATTTTATGGTACATGGTTCCATCCATTCTCCCATTGATGTGGTAAAGTAGTCCTGTGTCCTTAGCAGAGAAACACCCACAAAACATAATGTGTCCACCTCCACGATTGACAGTGGGGACAGTATTCTTTGGGTCATAGGCAGCATTTCTCTTCCTCCAAACACGGCGAGTTGAGTTAATGCCAAAGAGCTCAATTTTTGTCTCATCTGATCACAACACCTTCTCCCAATCGCTCACAGAATCATCCAAGTGTTCATTGGCAAACTTCAGACGGGCCTGCACGTGTACCTTCTTGAGCAGGGGGACCTTGCGGGCACTGCAGGATTTTAAACCATTACAGCGCATTGTGTTATCAATGGTTTTCTTGGTGACTGTGGTCCCAGCTGCTTTGAGATCTCTCACCTTCCTCATGATCAAGGATACCCCATGAGGTTAAATTTTGCATGGTGCCCCAGACCGACAATCATTTTGTATTTCTTCCATTTTCTTACTATTGTACCAACAGTTGTCTCCTTCTCACCCAGTGTCTTACTTATGGTTTTGTAACCCATTCCAGCTTTGTACAGGTATATGATCTTGTCCCTGACATCCTTAGAAAGCTCTTGCCCATGTTGTAGAGGTTAGAGTCTGACTAATTGAGTCTGTGGACAGGAATATTTTATGAAGGTGACTATTTAAGACAGCTGTCTCTAATACAGATAACTAGTGTTGAGCGATTATAATCGACAAAGTTGAAATCGGCACGGTTTTTAGGTTGATTGCAATTTTCCGATCACGCGATAATTTAGGTGTAAATCTGTGCATAATCTATTAATATCACGCCATTTTCGGCGCTTCCTGTCATTTTGGCGGCCAGCAAATCAGCTTAGAGAATAGAGCAGCGGAGCTGGGTTCGCGCATTACTGTGGTGTAGGGTTTGGGAAATTGGGCTGGAAAAATCACATGACCTGTTTTTACATAGAACACCCCTTTCCCTTTTTTCCACAGGTATGTCTGTGTCTATAAGAGCAGGGCATCTGTCAGCTTCCCCTGAATACACTCAGCGACACATTCCTTTTTTTCCAGAGACAACTAGCTTTTAGCTGAACATTAAAACTCGGTAGATTAGAGAATTTCAGTTTTTAGTTAGCTAGGCTGAGAGTTTGTAAGAAGCATCTAGCGCTGTACAGCCGCAAGGGGGGGGGGGAGGGATGGTGGTGCGGGCGAACACAGGCAGGCAGGCTTTTGAAAGGAGAGTGTTAATTTTTAGTCCAAAATGCTTTGAATCTGTATTGAAATTGCTTTTTTTTAAATTTTTTTTGGCCCAGTTTTTGGTGAAATAGTCCCTTGATTTTTGTGCACCTGATTTATATTAGGATTCGAAATTTTTAGAAACTGCAGGTGTATTTGATAGTGCAAAACCCACCTTTATTGTCCATACACATTTAATTATTTTTTTTTCATTTTGGCGCACCCCAGTTTTTTTTAAAAACCCCACTTTTTTACTTAAAATGGGATACGAATTTCTAGTCACTGCGGTGTATTTCTAGGTGAAAAAAACACCTTATTACCGTACACAATTTAAATGTTTTTTTTTCACTTTGGCGCAGGCCATTTTTTTTGAAAACCCTCTTGTACTTTTAAATTTCTGATAAGTACGTTTTAACCCTTTTTTATCTGTACTTCTGCAAGTTGCTCCTTCCCAAAATTTGGTTTTGCTCCTGATACAGCAATTAGGGAAATACGCCACACATTTGTCTGGAAAGCAATTCTGTTTTAAAACAGGGGATACATGTCCCTTTTTTTTTTCACTTAAAAGCAAGCTAAATCATAGTACGGGCGATCATTGGTTTAATTTAAAATTTGATGGACGAAAATTTAAAAAGAATTCACATAGTTTTTTTTAAATGGAATATATTTTTCTGATGTTTGCATAATGTTAAACCGCACTGGCCGTTTGAACTGTTTTGTGCCGTTTGCTGTCCTCCGGATGCTGGTGTCCAACTATGTCCAAATCTCTCTGTTCATTAGTTTTTTTTGCTGAAGCTATCTTTTTGTTATTTTTAGGAACCATTTTAAATGTCTTCAGTTCTCCAAACAGGGAATTTTCTGGAGGGAATTTCCTTGCAGAAGCATGCTTTTCAAGCCTATAAAATCTGATTTTAAAATGGTCAAGGGGAAAATAGTATAGAGAAAAAAAATTCATGCAAATAGTATAAGACCCCTTCAGTGTAACCAATGGATATGAAAGGTATAAACAGAGTTCTAATGTTTTGAATCAATTCCCACACCTGACATTACCATACAGAAATTTTTCTGTAATTGCTGTTGTATTTCATAGGTGCAAAAACCACCTATTATTATTACCTATTACACAATTAAATTACGTGTTTTTTCACTTGGGCAGCCCAGTTTTGTTCAAAACCCACTTTGACTTACAAAAGGATACAGAATTTTTTTAGTCCCGCAGGTTATTTTATAGGTGCAAAAACCACCTTTTTTATCTATACATTTCAAAAGGGTTTTTTTTTTCTTTGGTCGGGGCCAGTTTTGTTCATAGAGCCACCTTGTATTAAATTTGAATACAGAATTTTTGTAGTTACTGTTGGTGTATTTCATTAGGTGCAAAAACCACAGTTTTGTTATCTGTAAACTTTTAAATAGCTGTATGTACGTGGTGCGGCCCTAGTATATTTTTCGTTCAATAGCCACGTTGTACGACATTCTGACTAAAAAATTTTCTAGCAACTGTTCTCTTTTGTCCCATTGCTGCTAAAAACGCAATTTCCATCCGTGTAACTTTTTTATTGTTGTTGGAATAGTTTTTATGCACCTCGTTGAATCTCAGTTTTGCCGCAGATAGCGCACATTGTATTATAGTTTGTTTGAAAACTATCAATTCCTAGTCCTACTGGGCAAGTTGAAAATCCCTGGGACTAAAAGGAAGAACACTTTGAATTTTGTCTTACGTTTCTTCCACTACCAACCGCAGTTTCACAGGTATTCGCTAGAAACATTTCAGTTCCTATCCTAGTTGGCTGTAGGAAAATTAGAGAGGTCATCTAAGAATAGCTGTGATTATGCCGTTCTTTTAATAAGAGACTGTCAAAAAACTCTTCCATACCTTCTTTTTTTTTTTTTTTTTTAACATGAGTAACTTTAACTTCAACAGAATCCTAATAATTAATACGAAGTGGGCACCGCCCGGACGGCATGGGTGCCCAAGATAAATAACCAATATAGACAGAATATAAATCTTATGAAACTTTACAATAACATGAAAAAAGTACAAACCAGCAACCACAAGGGTTAAAGCAGCCACAGTCCAGTGTCCACTGAAGGCCCTTATGGGAGTCCTTGGGGTAGACACATCCTGGACCCAGTGCCTCCCATCACCAGGGCCATCTACTTGGTCTCTTTGCCTCAGGGGATCCTGGCTGGGGTCTGGTACACTGAGGGTAGTAGGTGTCCTTATTCAGAGTGCAGAATCTCCTGGTTGGGCCTGGTCCCCTATGCCCCACACGGGTGCAGGTGTACCTTCCTCAGGAATGGGCACACCACCTTGCCAATCAAGTCCTTCAGGCTGTGGGCAGTGTAGAAGCTACGGACCTCCGCTTTGTGCTTGCAGAAGGAACATCGGGTAAAGTCAGAGTCCCCCTTGGAGGGGTCAGGGTCGCTGGGTTTGGGTCCAGGGGCTCAAGGTGGCAGGGGGTGACTTCTGTCCCTCATGTGTCTCTGTGTAGACATCTTTTGTTGGACTCGCGTTGGCATATCTGGCCTGGGGTAAGGTGCCAGGATCTACAGATGCTCCTTGGCTGCTTGGCACCGATCGTGGTTGCTCCTCAGGATGGCATGGAGTGTTGGCATAGAGGCCCAGGAATCTCCCGACATGTCAAAAAGTCATCCTGGTATCTTGTCTGCTGCTCTGGGCGGCCCTTCCATACCTTCTTAAATTTTTATCTTTCTGAACATGGAGCAAAATGCAGGTGGTAAGCGAGCAAAGAGGAGTGGAGGAGGTAGAGGTATGAGAGAAGGTACTCCTTCCAGGCTGGCGACAACTTACGCAAGCCAGCAGAATCGTCGTTTGCAGACATCAGGCTGTGGCCCAGGACAGGGTATAGTCAATGTCCAGTTCAACTAAAATGGTGGTTGAAAAACTCTTTTCCCGGCACTTTTAAATCTGGGGGTCCTATGCAGGTTTGTGGGCTCCATGCTGCGTTCCAGAACAGGTATAGTCTATTTCAGTTCAACTAAAATGGTGGTTGAAAGACTCTTTTTTTCCTCCTGCACTTTTTTAATCTTTGGGTCAGAAGGTTTTAAGGGTCATTCTGCGTTTCAGAACAGGGATAGTCAATGTCCAGGTTCAAGTAAAAGAGGTTCAAATCATACTATACCTTTCTGGCGACATTTTAATTTTTGGGTCATGCATTTAAGAGTGTCATGATGTGGTACAGAGACAGGGATAGTTGAATGGTCTGTGACTTTTTTCTGTGACTTTAATAACCTAAGTGTGTTTGCCTAAGATGTAGCACGTATCCAGTTTACTGTTTGGATGTTAATTTCAGCTTCTCCAGCCCTGTTTTGGGTGTAAGAATAAGGTGTTGTTCCTCTCCCATAGACTTTTAATGGTCATCGGCGATAATCTATTAACGACTATCGGAATCATCTTGAATAATTGCCGATATAGACTTTCGACCCCCTATGACGATTGTCAATGTAATCGATCGCTCCATTACAGGGCGTAACTAGAGAAGCAGGGGCCCATAGCAACTTTTGGAAGGGGCCCCCCCCCTCCCCGACCACCACCATGTACCAGGACCAGCTGTTAGATAATGTAGATAATACATGGTGCAAATACCTCACCATACAATTCACCATCAAACTGCTACCATCAAATCCACTATAACCAAAACCAACATTACCAATAACGCTATTTACATAAGGACCTGAGTATACCACCAGAACACGACCACAACTTACCACCACATAGTGACTAGAATAATAACCCTACACTATTACTGATCAGTACACATAGACCAATACTGGTCTAATAATAATAATATTAAATAATATAGTGACCATATCCTAGAAGTTGTATCAACTAGTTGTACACAGGCTCTGCAGTACTGTATAATATAACACACCGATACAGGACCATAGATGGTGGTAGACAGCAGTGTACACAGGCTCTGCATACTGTAATAACCACATACAGTGACCATATAGTGGGTATACAGCAGTGTACACAGGCTTCTGCAGACTGGTATATAACCACCATACAGTGACCGAATAAATGGTAGACACCAATGAACAACAGGCTCTGCAAGACTGTATATAACCACCATACAGTGACCAACATATGTTAGACAGCATGTACACAGGCTCTGCAGACTTTATATACCACCAAACATGTGACCATATAGTGGTAGCCAGCAGTGTAACACAGCCTGCGCAGACATAAATTGATTACAGTGCAGTTTACATCTGTGGACTCATCCAGGTGACGTTTCTCTGACCATCGTTGACTTTTCATCTTTTGTTCTGCGATCCGGTCCAGACCGCCATCTTGAAACACTCCCGACCACTTGTCCCTGCAGATTGTAAGACACAATATCCTTAGAATCCTGACTTTCCAGACCTGCCCCCCTGGCTATATGGGTCCATTTAGGCAGGCAGGCATTAGATAGGATATATGGTGCCCAAAATAGCAAGGTTTAGGTAGCCAATAGAGTGCCCATATAGGCAGGCAAGGGTTTAGGTAGCTTATAGAGGAGCCCATACAGGTAGACAGGGGTTAGGTGGCTATAGGACCATATAGGTAGTTTATAGTGTAGCTAAAGGGGCCCCATATAAGATACCGGACAGGCTTGTGGTGGTATACAGGCAGCTTGTGGGGGTATACGGCAGGCATATAGGGGTGTAGAGGCAGGCGATATGGGGGTGGCTGTATAGCAGGCAGGGCAATAAAGGGGGCTGAATAAGCAGGCAGGGCGGCAGAAAGGGGGCTGTATAGGCAGGCAAGGCCAGCAGATATGGGCTGTATTAGGCACATCAGGCAGATAGGGGCCTGTATAGGCAGCAAGCAGCAATAGGGGCTGTATATGCAGGCATGCAAGCAGTCAGATAGGGGGCTGGTATAGCCAGGCAGGCAAGCAATGCAGATAGGTGGGCTGTATAGGCAGGGCAGGCATATATAGGGCTGTAAATAGGCAGGCAGGCATTAGGGGGCTGTATAGGCAGGCAGGCAGGCATATAGGGGGCTGTTATAGGCAGGCAGGCAGGCATATAGGGGGCTTATATGGCAGACAAATGGAGGGCTATAGGCAGGCATATGGTGGCTATAGGCAGGCGTATGGGGGGCTATAGCAGGCATATTGGGGCTATAGGCAGGCATATGGGGGCTTATAGGCAGGCATATGGGGGGGCTATAGGCAGCATATGGGGGCTAAGGCCAGTCATATTGGTGGAGTATAGGTAGTCATATGGGGTGCTATAGCAGGACATATGGGGGCTATAGGCTGCATATGGGGGCTAGAGGCAGGCAATATGGGGGGCTATAGGCATCATATGGGGGAGTATAGGCAAGGCATATGGGGGAGTAAAGTAGGCATATGGGGGCTATAGGCAGGCATTTGGGGTGCTATAGGCAGGCAATATTGGGGGCTATAGGCAAGCATATGGGGGTATGAGGCCAGGCATATGGGGGTGATAGGCAGGCATATGGGGGGGGTATGAGGTTAGGCAATATGGGGGGGTATAGGTAGGCGTATGGGGGTATAGGCCATGCATATGGGGCTATAGGCAGAGCATATTGTTGGGCTATATGCAGGCAAATGGGGGCTATAGGCAGGCATATAGGGGTAGAATAAAATAAGAAACAACTTAACTCACCTCGTCCACCCCCCACATCTCCACACGCTCCCCCGATGCGCCGCTCACTCCCTCTGCTGCCAACTCCTGCAGCCTCTGCGCTCACGAGGGCGGCCGGTGATGTGACTCCACCGCGCCGCCCACAAAATTACCACAAGATGCCGGCAGGGTGAAGTAACAGAGTGGAAGCGATCGCGCCTCCGTCCTTCTACTAACCGAGCTCGCTGCCTTGAACGCTCGGGCCGGGGCCCGTGCGTTCAGAGAAGTATGCGCTGGGCCCGCAGCTGCCCCCGCCCGCCGCCAGGAACTGTTTTAAGTTCACTGCCGCGGGCCCCATGACGGCATTACCGGGGTAGCGGACGCAGTAGCATCACCCCGGGGCCCCCCTAAGCGCAGGGGGGCCCCGTTAGCAACTGCTTAGACCAACACGCCCTGCTACCCCGGTAGTTACGCCACTGGCTCATTACTACAGATAACGAGTTGACTCAGAGTGTGTAACTGGTCTGTAGGAGCCAGAACTCTTACTGGTTGGTAAGGGGATCAAATACTTATTTCTCTCAGTCAAAATGCAATACAGTTAATATAATTTATACAAATGTGATTTTGTTGATTTTTATTTTTGATATTCTATCTCTCAATAATAAAAATTAACCACCCTTAAAAATTATAGACTGTCATGGTCTTTTGTCAGTGGTCAAACTACACAATCAGCAAGGGATCAAATATTTATTTCCTTCTCTGTATCTGCTGGTTTCAGGACAAACAGTCTCTTACTATCTGCTGGATTCAGGGCAGCCAGTCTTTTACTGGTGATTTTAGGGCTGACATTTTTCTCACTATCTGCGGGCTTAAAAGGGTTGTCTCACTACAAGGATTGCTTTTTATGTTAAAGAAAACAAGTCACTTTGCACTATATGTCCATTAACAGTGGTTCTAACTAAAACCTATTGCCTAAATCCCCTCTTGTAGGGTTGCATCAGCTCCCCAGGTTGCTTATAGCAACAGACCTGTTTGATCCCTTCCTGAGAGGCTGCCATCACTGGCTGCAATAGCTACTAGAACCTTGGGTTTCTACTGCAGCCTAGTAGAAGCCATTAAACACGCCCCTTAATTCAAAGTCCGAAACAAGAAAACAGGACTGAGGTAGATAGATGAATCAATGTAGTGAGACAACCCCATAAGGACAGACGGTTCTGTTGCCACTATCTGCTGATAGGACTCAGGACAGCCAGTCTCATGATTAGTGTTGAGCGATTGCGTTGGCTATCGAGATCGATCGATAGTCGATAGTCGGCCGCTATCGATAAGGTTTCTCGATTAGTGAGCATCGATTGATCGCGATGACCATAAAGTCTATGGGAAGAGCAACATACACCTTCATTGTGTTACAAAAACCCAAACAAGCTGGAGAAGCTGAAATTAACATCCACAACAGTCCAATGGATACTTGCTACATCTTCTTAGGCAACCACTTAGGTTATAAAAGTCACTGAAAAAATGTCACAGACCATTTACTATCCCTGTCTTGTACCACAGCCTACCCTTAACCAGCATCACACACAAAATAAAAAGTGCCAGAAGGCAGTATGATTGACATCATGTTACTTGAACTGACATTGAATATCCCTGTCCTGGAAAGCGCAGAGCCCCAAACTGCAGCCCCCAATTTAAAAAGTGCCGCAAAAGGGTCTTTCAACCACCATTTTTTTGAACTGGACACTAAATAATCTGTCCTGTACCGCAAAAGACCATTAAACCCGTCTGACCCACAGTTTAAAAAGTCCAGAAAAAGGAGCTTTCAACCCCCTTTTAGTTGAAATGGCTTATGTCCCCGTCCTGGGCCACAGATGACCATTAAAAATGTCTGGGCCCCCCCGATTACAAAGTCCGGAAAAAGGGTCTTTAACCCCTTTTTTTTTTGAACTGGGCATTGACTAAAGTCCTGTGCCCCAGCATGACCCGGGCCGGAGTTACAGTGGGTGCGGTGAAGCCCCGGCTGGGTCCCTATCTATTAACACCAGGTTAAAAAACCCTGTGCCGCAAAAAAACTGTCGTGCTGAAGAGATGCGGGCGGAAGTGGAGAACTCCAGCCTTCCCCATACACATCAAGCCCCGGGTAGCGCTTGCCCCCTATGAGGCGGACCAATTGAGCTTACTTGGAAAACTGGTGGGTTTAAAGCTCCTGTTTTCACCAGGTGCCCCTTTTTTTGGCATTCTTTTTCCATTTTATCAAGTTGGAGGAAATTGTCTCTTATTTTTTCCTGCCGTGCTCCATACTCCTGTCCCCCCCGAATAACCTACTCTGGTAAAATTTTTCCCGTACCCCCCTGTACAATTCAGGGGAATTTTTTTACCGCTTTTTTTGTACATGCAAGTTTTTTGTAGTTTAATTTTAGAAAAACACATTTTTTTAAAAAAGGAAAGGAATCCCACCCTGTCTTTGTTTCTCTTTTTTTCATTGTTCAAAAGGGTTGTCTCAAAATAGGGGTTTATGCTTGTTAAAGATCTTGCAAAAAAAAAGTCTTTTGAAAAATTTTGTTCATTCGTGTCCCACCATTCCCCGTTTTGCGCACCCTCACCCTTGAGCCACTTTGACAATTGTGAAGAACAAATGTCTGTTAGAAACAAATTTTTTTTAA
>JAODAL010025673.1:0-58185 GCA_025379985.1 Phyllomedusa bahiana | reverse complement strand
AATCTCCCTTTTTGGGGGGGGTTCCCCTTTTTGGGGGTCCCCTCCCCCCCCTCCCGGGGAGTTGGCATTCCTCCCCCGCCGGGCGGGGGCGGGGGGGGGCCCTTTTAAAATTTAAACCGCGGCCCCAAGGTAGGTGGTGCGCTACCTTGCGCCGCGGGACCGCTCCTACAGGCGGGTGCAGCGGCCGCAGCGGGGGGGCTCACCCGCCCGCGGTTTTCACTGGCGGGGAGGAGGCGGGGAAAGGGGAAAGCGCTCCCTCCTCCCTCCTCCCCCTTTATGTACGGCGCCGGTTTGTGCGCCGTACATACGGGTTTAAAAAGGGCGCGGGGGGAAAGTGACCGGGGCCTAGGGGAGTGCCCCGGGGCCCTGCTCTCACTTCCCCTGCGCCGCTGAGGAGATCGGTCGGGACGGGCCGCGCTGCGGGAACCCTTTGGAAAGGTAAGTGGTTTTTATTTTTTGGGATTTTTATTAGTTTTAGGGGGGACTGTCTGGCTACGGGGGGGGGTTTACCTGGCTAAAAGAGGGCAACACCTGGCAACAGAGGGGGCACACCGGGGAAAACGGGAGGGGACACTACCTGGCAACAGAGGGGACTTCCCCTGGAAAAAACAGGGGGGGCACTACCTGGCAACAGAGGGGGCCCTCCCTTTTGGGCAACAGGGGGGCCCAACACCGGGCAACAGGGGGGGCACTCCCTTTGGAAAACAGAGGGGGAAACTACCTGGAAACAGGGGGGTTTTTACTACCTGGAAAAACAGGGGGGGCCCACTACCTGGAAAAACAGGGGGGGCACTACCTGGCAACAGGGGGGGCCCTACCGGGAAACCCAGGGGGGGCACTCCCGGGCAAAAAGGGGGGACATCACCTGGCAAAAGGGGGGCCCATCTACCTGGCAACAGGGGGGACATCTACCTGGCAAAAAAGAGGGGGCACAACCGGCTAACAGATGGGGGACTACTGGCTAACAGAGGGGGCCTACCGGGCTAACAGGGGGACATTTTACCGGGCTAACAATGGGACATCTACCTGGCAACGGGGGGGAACCCTACCTGGCAAAAGAGGGGACATCAACCTGGAAAACCAATGGGGGACTACCTGGCAAACAGATGGGGGCCCCTCCCCTGGAAAAACAAAAGGGGGCCCACTACCTGGCAAACAGATGGGGGCCCTACTGGCGACAATGGGGGGCCCCCTCCCGGGCTAACAAGGGGGGGAAACCCAACCGGGTTTCCCAATGGGGGGCACCTACCTGGCAAAACAAAGGGGGGGCCAACCCTGGCTAACAAAGGGGGGAATCACCTGGTTACAAATTTTGGTTAACCGGGCTACGAGGGGGCATCAACTTTGGCTACAAAGGGGGAAATCAAACCGCCTTTTAAGGGGAAATACCGGTTTAAGGGGGGGGTTACTACCGGGCTAAAAGGGGAATCTACCGGGGCTTTTTTCCCAAAAAGCCGTTATGCATTTTAAGGTGGAGGGGGTTTTGTGTGACTTTTTTGAAGGGGCGTGGCAAACCCAAACAAGAATGGGCGTGCCCCATGCAAATTTTTGCCGCGGCGCGCAAACCGGGCCGCCCACTACATTCTCCTGTTTTTTTCATTTTCGAAAGTTGGCAACAAAATTTAAAAAAAATAGAAACCCAAAACTATTCCAATAGGGATATCAATCCAAAATACACTAACCCGTGTATATTCCTAAAGAAGACGGAACGATCGCCCCGAAAAGGGCGGCCCCTCCAATAGGTGGCTCAGCCTTTAAGTCCCTATGCTTATACCTATAACCAGTACTACAAAGAGAATAGTACTAGTAAATAGTAAATATGATCATTTACAGACAGATAGCGGCAAATGTACCATAATACAACCAGTTCTTCCCGGAAATACCCAATCCGTTTTTAAAAAAATAAAAACCCAATTTTGGACGCTTTTTCCCCCTCCTATAAAAAAACGAGGGTTCATCGGGGGAAATTTTTAATTCCCCCTAGTGTGCCCTAGGGGGAAGGCACACAGGGTATCCCAAATAAGCTCCCAATAAAGCCGACCAATACTAAAAATAAAAGGGGTGACGGGATTTAAAGGAACAAAAGTGAAAAAAATTAGAATAAATAAAGGTGGAACACAGATTTTTCAGGTTTTTTTTTTTACTATTTTACCTCATATAATGAAAAAAAACTAATGTCAAAATTGCATAAAATAAAGGTAATTTCATCACAGGGAAAAAAAACAAAAAATTTTATTTAAAAAAAAGGGTTAAAGGGGTTTTCCACAACAAGAATTTCCTCTTACCCCCAGTCCTTTTTCTTGGGTTTTTCTTTGAATTCAGGGACGTTTTTCTGGGTTCTACTAGGTGAGTAGAAGCCAGGGGCTGTTGTATAGCAACCAGTGCTTTAAAAACCCATCAGGGGAATCACAAAAGTCTGTAGCTTTAGTTACCCCTTTCTGGCAGCCTATCAGAGAAGGGTTGAAAGGCTGAAAAACTAAAGCAACCATTTCTGGCAGCCTAACAGGAGAGATTGAACAGGTCTGTAGTTAAAAGAAAAACCGTGCTGGCAGCCTAAACAGGGGGATGAAAAAGGTCTGTACTATAGCAACCCGTGCTTGGGAGCCTATCAGGAGAGATCAAAAAGGGTTGTAAGCTATAGTGACCAGTGCTGGCAACCCCATCATGAAGTTTTAGCAGGTCCCCGTACAAAAAAGGGGGACCAGTGCCGGGGAGCCCATCAGGGGAAAAAAGAACAGGTCGAAACTTTAGCGACCAGCAAATGGGCCTAAAGGGAAGATAGAACAGGTCTGTACTATAAACGACCAGGTGGCAAACCTATCTGGAGAGATTGAACAGGTTTTGTAGTTATAGCAACCAGTGCTGGCAGCCTTCAGGAGAAAAAAGAACAACTGTAGCTAAATTTTGACCTGAGGGCGAAACAGCCCCCTACCCAAAAGGGGATATCTAGGGGTAGGGAGGAAACTGGGAATGGGCACATATTGCAAAGTGACTTGTTTTTGCAAGAAACTTTAAAAATAAAAGCAGCGATCCCTGTAGTTAGACAACCCCTTTTTAATATGCGGGGGGGGAAAAAAAGGAAAAAAAAAAAAAAATACATAAATGTGAAAAACAGTTTTTTTTTTTTTTTTTTTACTAAAAATTTCTTTTTTAAAAATGAAAAAAAAAAACCAAATTTAAAAAATTTTAAAAAACTAAAAAATAAGTATATGCAGAAAAAAAAAAAAAAAAATTAGGAGAAAAAAATTTAAAAGTGAAAAACAGATTTTGCATTTTGGTTTTTACCTTTATATAAAAAAGAAAAAAAGAAAAAAAATGTAATAATGACGTGAAAATAAAACGTATCATGGGTAAAAAAAGCGAAAGACTTGGAATAAATAATGTGAAAAACAAATATTTAAATTTTTTTCTTTTTACTTCGTATAATAATTATAATAAAAAAAATCATAAAAATTGCATAAAAATAAAGCTTAAAGTATCAAGCAAAAAAGACGAAAAAATTACCGTAGTAAATAACAAAGCGCGAGAAGGCGTTCAAACCTGCATGTACTAAGGAAAATAAATGTGTTCGGTTTGGAAGGAGGAGGAATGGCCCCGTCAGGAGCTGATTAAAAAGGTTTTTCAAGACTTTTATAAACCTCCTATCACCCCCACTGTGCTATGAGAATTACCCCATACCTACTACTCCCATCACCACTGTTCCAGAGCTCTTTTTTTTCCCCCCGTCCCTCACTGATGAATCATTTTCAGGGATCCATCACATCATGTGACCACAGGGGTCAGGGATTGGCTGCAGCATCATGTGACCACAAGGCAGGGATTGGCTCAGCATCATGTGACCACAGGGGCAGGGATTGGCTCAGCATCATGTGACCACAGGGGAGGGAAAGGCTGCAGCATCATGTGACCACAGGGGTCGGGATTGGCTGCAGCATTTGTACCACAAGGTCAGGGATTGGTGCAGCACATATGACCACAGAGGTCAGGGATTGGCTGCAGCATCGGTGCCCGGGTCGGGGATTGGGCTGCAGCTCATGTGACCACAGAGGCAGGTTTGGGCTGCAGCCATGTATCCATGAACCAATCTGTTACATCATGTGACAACAAGGTCAGGAATTGGCTGCAGATCAGGACCACAGAGGTCAGGGATTGGCGCACATCAGTGACCACAGAGGTCAGGGTTGCTGCAGCTTTCCTGTACCAGAACGTTATGTCATCGTGAGCAGGGCGGGACGATGGGTCGCCAAAGGTAGGCGACCGCCTAGGGCGCCTACCTCAGCCTTCCCAAAGGGGCGCCGTCGGGCCCCCCGACCCTCCCCGGGCTCCGGGCCGCTGCCGGGGCCCTAAGGCCGGGGGTTCTTTTGTGACCCCTTCTGCGCAGCAGAGAGCAAGCGCTCCCTCCCCCCGCAACATGTCGGGCCCCTCCCCGAGGATCCACGTCCCCCGGGTGAGCTGCAGGGCCGACAAGCGGGCCCCCGGGTCCTCCCAGCGCTGAGGGCCCCCGCGGCCCCCATGCGCCTCAGCCACCCGGTCGCAATGATTTGAGTCATCGCAGCTGCCCTTCCTGGGGCGCACAGCGCGTCACAGGCCGTGCGCCCGAGGAGCTGCCGGAGGAGAGCGGCTGAAGAGGAAGAAAGGAGCGCGCCCCCGGGAATTGGGTAAGTATTAATTTTGTTGTTTTTAAGTGCCTGCTTGGCCCCCATACGCCTCGTGGCCCCATACCCGGGTGGGGCCCCTATAAGCCGCCTGCGCCCCTTTTAAAGCCTGCCGGGGGCCCTATAATGCCTGCCTGGGGCCCCCTATAATCCGCCTGGGGCCCCTTTAATGCCTCCTGCGGCCCCCAAATCCGCCTGGGGCCCCCCCATAATGCCTGCAGGGGCCCCCCTATAATCCTGCCTGCGGCCCCCAAATCCCTCCTCGGCCCCCCTATAACGCCGCCTGCGGCCCCCTAAATCCTGCCTGGGGCCCCCATAATGCCTGCCTGGGGCCCCCTTTAATGCCCCGCGCCCCCTAAAACCTGCCGCCCCCCCCTATAATGCCTCCTGCAGCCCCCAAAAAGCCTGCCGCGGCCCCCTTAATGCCTCCCTGGGGCCCCCATAATCCCTGCCTGCGGCCCCCATACCTCCCTGGGGGCCCCCCATAATGCCTGCCTGCGGCCCCCCTATATCCTGCCTGAGCCCCCTATATCCTGCCTGCGGCCCCCTATAATGCCTGCCTGTGGCCCCCTAAAAAGCCTGCCTGAGGCCCCCCTATATTTCCCCTTTTTTTTTTTTTGGGCCCCATACGGCCTGTGGCCCCCTTTCCTCCTGTGGCCCCTATAATGCCTGCCTGGGGGCCCCCTTTAATCCCTGCCTGCGCCCCCATAATACCTCCCCGGGTCCCCCTATAGGCTCCGTGCCCCCATAACCCTGCCTACCCCCATACGCCTGTTTGGTCCCCATACCCGCCTGCCCCCCCATACGGCTGCCTGTGGCCCCTCTATGCCTGCCTGTGGCCCCCGTACCCTCCTGAGCCCCTGTACGGTGCGGGGCCCCCCTATATGCCTGCCTGTGGCCCCCATACCTTGCCTGGTGCCCCATACCTTGCCGAGCCCCCATAGCCGCCGGGTGCCCCCAAAAACCCTGGGGCCCCCCATACCCTGCCTTGGGGCCCCTACGCCTACCTAAGCCCCCAATGCCTGCCTAGGCCCCATACGCCTGCCTGGGGCCCCAAAAACGCCTCCCTGACCCCTGTACGGCTGCCTGTGGCCCTATATGCCCCCCTGGGGCCCCCCATCACCTACCTGGTCCCCCCATATCCCTCCCTGTGGCCCCCAAAACCCTGCCGGGCCCCATACGCCCCTGTGCCCCAAACCCTGCTGACCCCCCAAATACGCCTCCTGACCCCCCTTACCCTCCCTGTACCCCCATACGCCTGCCGAACCCAGCTAATATTTGCCTGAGCCCCCATACCCTGCTAGCCCCATACCCTGCCTGAGCCCCTGAAAACGGGCTGCCTGGGGCCCCCAAAAGCCTGCCTGAGGCCCCCATACACCTACCGGTCCCCCTTACACCTGCCTGAGCCCCATACGCCCCTGGGCCCCCAAAAAGCCTGCCTGTGGCCCCATCCCCCTCCCGGGGCCCATACGCCTGCCTGGGGCCCCCTAAAAACGCCTGCCTGTACCCCCCCATACGCCTCCGAACCCCTAGCATATATTTGCTGGCCCCAGCTATAACCTCCTGATGCCCTATATTTATATACCTACCTTTAAAAAGGGGACAATATCTATATCTGCCTGACTGAGAGGGCATATCTATATACCTGTTGACTAAGGGGGCTTTTAACCAAAAATTAAGGAGATACTGGAAATGTGAGGAATCTAAGATATTTTTTGTCCAAATCCCAGGGAAAGAGTTTGGCCGGGAGCAATCCCAGAAAGGGTGAACCGGGGAGAAGGAAAAAGGGGAAGGGAAACAGTGATCAGAAAAAACGTCTCCGGGGAGTCAATAAAAGAACGTAGTGTAATCACTTAATTTCTGCAGAGCTACAACAACTAGTATCTACCCCCTATATGGTCACTGTATGACGTGGGAATGTAATCAAGCCTGTGTCAGCTGATAGTCACAGTGGGGGGTCGCGTTTGGTCAGGGGGCGGAGAATTATTTGAGCCCTTTAAATAGTAATAGTTTTGGGGCTTGGTTTTTTAGGGTGTTTTTTTAACAATCATTCGTTGGGGGTTTGCTCCATGTACGGGGGATTTTTTTGGGGACTGTTTTTTAGGGGTATTACACTGCAATTTGGGGGGGAGCGTTTTGAAAATGCAAAAATTTTTCGGGCTGATTTTATTTGCAGGACGCTGGGATGGGGCGGAACTTTTTGGAATGTGCAAAAAAGGACAGGGCCTGGCGCGGGGTGGAGGAAAGTGTGTGTGGGGGGGGTTTTTTTTGGAGCGAGGGGGGGGGCGCCATTGGCTTACCGCCTAGGCACCAAAAAAAGCCTTGTCCCGCCCTGCATGAGGGTGTTGGGGAGAGACACCAGAGCTCTGGGACGGTGGTGATAGGAGATGGAGTTATGGGGTAATTCTCTATCATAGCACAGTGGGAGGTTTTTAAAAGTCTCGGAGACCCCCTTTAAGCTCTATGGTCCAGGAAGGACAATGTGACTGTGATTCGTGAGCTATAAATCATATGAATTAATATGTAACTAAACAGATTTGCCATTCGGTTTGCAGGAGGCCTGTCATCAGGCTGAATTATTGGTTATCACCCAGCTTTCCCAGATGCAGATACAGTAAGATGTCTATGAAGCAGGTTTTTTTTTAAAGTTTAGTAGGAAACGCTCTTGAAGACTTTGATCTCTGAAAATCCCATTGAGAGCGAGCGGCTGCCCCCCGGGGACCACGGCCATGACTTTACATGGTCATATATTATATTTTTGATACTCTTATTCCTCCAGCGCCAGAGTAGGCCCCAGCACATGTAAACAGGAACCCTGATGTACAGCCGCTTAACCCCTCAGCTCCCCCGCCAGCCACAGGACCAGCAGATCCCAAGTATCACTGAATTTAGGGAAGAGGAATATTCTATAAGGGGATAAGCGGCCGTCAGACAGGAGGGGCGCTGCTGATCTCATGGGGATCAAGTG
Organism: Phyllomedusa bahiana; assembly: GCA_025379985.1. NCBI lineage: Eukaryota > Metazoa > Chordata > Amphibia > Anura > Hylidae > Phyllomedusa > Phyllomedusa bahiana. The sequence continues at coordinate 50,562 of JAODAL010025673.1, read as the reverse complement.
GTGCAGGCCTTCCAGAGATGGAAGAGATCCCCTGTCGAAATCTAATGTATAGGAGCTGGATGAATGCAGAAAGAATGTTTTATGGTATCACTCATGATAAGCTTAGATACCCCAACCCAGCAGACAGTGTCACACATGATAAGCTTAGATACACCAACCTAGCAGGCAGTATCACACATGATAAGCTTAGATACACCAAACTAGCAGACAGTGTCACACATGATAAGCTTAGATACACCAACCCAGCAGACAGTGTCACACATGATAGGCTTAGATACACCAACCTAGCAGACAGTGTCACACATCATAGGCTTAGATACACCAACCCAGCAGACAGTGTCACACATGATAGGCTTAGATACACCAACCCAGCAGGCAGTTTCACAGATGATAAGCTTAGATACACAAACCTAGCAGGCAGTATCACACATGATAAGCTTAGATACCCCAACCCAGCTGACAGTATCAAACATGATAAGCTTAGATACACCAAACCAGTAGTCAGTTTCACACATGATAAGCTAAGATACACCAACCCAGCTGACAGTATCACACATGATAAGCTTAGATACACCAACCCAGCAGGCAGTTTCACACATGATAAGCTTAGATACACCAACCTAGCAGGCAGTATCACACATGAGAAGCTTAGATACACCAGCTCAGCTGACAGTATCACACATGAGAAGCTTAGATACAATAACCTAGCAGGCAGTATCACACATGATAGGCTTAGATACACCAACCTAGCAGACAGTGTCACACATGATAGGCTTAGATACACTAACCCAGCAGACAGTATCACACATGATAGGCTTAGATACACCAACCTAGCAGACAGTGTCACACATGATAAGCTTAGATACCCAACCCAGTAGTCAGTTTCACACATGATAAGCTTAGATATACCAACCTAGCAGGCAGTATCACACATAATAAGCTCAGATACACCAATCCGGCAGGCAGTATCACACATGATAAGCTTAGATACACCAACCCAGCTGACAGTATCACACATCCACTAGAGTATTCAGCTGTCTTCCTGTAATGCATTCGTCTGCAATGTGCGGTTCTCCAGCTGTTGGAAAACTACAACTCCCATTATGCATTTATATAATCTACATCCTTACACACTGACATTAAAAGGGTTGTCTCACTCCATTGATTCATCTCACCTCAGTCCTGTTTCCTTTGTTTCACTTTGAATTCAGGGGCGTGTTTACTGGCTTCCACTAGGCTGCAGTAGAAGCCAGGTCTAAAGCTATAGCAACCAGCACTGGCAGCCTATCAGGAGAGATCGACCAGGTCTATAGCTATAGCAACCAGCACCGGCAGCCTATCAAGAGAGATCAAACAGGTCTGTAGCTATAGCAACCAGTGCTGGCATCCTATCAGGAGAGATCAAACAGGTCTGTAGCTATAGCGACCTGAGGAGCTGATGCAGCCCATACAAGAGGTGATATCTAGAAATAGGTAGGACACTGTTAATGGACATATAGTGCAAATTTACTTGTTTTTGCAAGATCTTTAACATAAAAAAGCAGTGATCCCTGTAGTGAGACAACCCCTTTAAGGGCAACGTGTATGAAAGAGTTTTTCACCCTTTTTCTGACATACAATGCACCTAATGAATGTGTTAGGCGCAATGTTCGTAAGACTCAACACTTTCTAATGCGCCTAACATGAGGGGGCGCTCTGGGGGCGTCGCACCACACTCGTAATATTAGACACATATATGAATGTGGTTCGGCAGCACTAGGAGCATTACTGCTCGGACAGGCAGACCTATGTCACTGTGCTCTGCCTGAGCCTGAGGAGTCGCTGTGGAGCTGGATTTGCTGTTAGTGAAAAAAAAATGTCCAATATTTCTCAACTTACAGCAGTACAATAATAACAAGGAATTTCTGATAATGATCAAACTCTATAAATTGAAATTATTTAAATTGAATGAAAAATATGATCATATAAATGAATATAAAATATAGAATATAACAAAAATATTAAAATTTCTCCCATAAAATGTATTTAAAATTAATAGAATCTAAACCTAATTGAAATTGTTCAGATTTTTAAATTTTTTATTTTTACTACATTAAATTTGAAATGTATTTTTGCTGCTCTCACTCTTTATTCTACAAACAGCAAGAGCCGGCACAGCACAGGTATTGTGGTCCACCAAGCAAGATCAGTCCCATAGTTTTTATCACTGACATGCTATTGTAATGACTTCTTTCCAGCCTACTATGGGCCTTTTTACAGGTTTTGGGGCATTACTAATGCCCTAAGTTCCATAATGGCAAACACAAAGGCGAGGGCGGGAACTTTACACCATTTATGACGCACAAAAACCACTTTCATACATTTAGGCGCATTATACAGTGAAAACGAGACTCGACTATTCACTTCGAAGCAACTTCCTTCATACAGGTCGCACTAAGTCTCTCCCCAATGAGAGCTATTACCCTTTCAGTATCACACATAAAAAGCTTAGATACAGTGGATCTTATAGACACATAGGAACACATGTATGAAAACTCTCTAGGTCTAAGGCTTTCTTTGTTGCCCATAGCAACCAATCAGAGCTCATAGCGACCAATCAGAGCCCACAGCAACTAATCTTAGCTCATAGCAACCAATCAGAGCTCATAGCGACCAATCAGAGCCCATAGTAACCAATTAGAGCCCATAGCAACCAATCAGAGTTCATAGCGACCAATCAGAGCCCATAGCAACCAATCAGAGCTAACGAATCAGAGCTCATAGCAACCAGAGTTCATAGCAACCAATTAGAGCCCATAGCAACCAATAAGAGCTCATAGCGACCAATCAAAGCCCACAGCAACCAGAGTCCATAGCAACCAATCAGAGTGCATAGCGACCAATCAGAGCTCATAGCAACCAATCAGAGCTCATGGCAACCAATCAAAGCTCATAGCAACCAGTCATACCTATAGCAACCAATCAGATCCCATAACAACCAATCAGAGCTCATAGCAACCGATCAGATCTCATAGTAACCAATAGGAGACCATATGAACCAATCAGAGCCCATAGCAACCAATCAGAACCCATAACAACCAATCAGAGCTCATAGTAACCAATTAGAGCCCACAGTCACCAATCAGAGCCCATAGCGACCAATCAGAGCCCATCACAACAACTCAGAGCTCATAGCAACCAATCAGAGCCCATAGCAACCAATCAGAGCTCCACTTTCATTTTGTATAGTGCCCTGAAAAATTAAAGGGGCGCTCTGATTGGATGCTATTGGCAACAAAGAAAGTCTTCGACCCCAACAGTTTTCATACACGTCCCCCATAGTGTTAAATACAGTGGCTCAGCGAACGGTGTCACACCTATAAAGCTGGGATACAGTGGATCTGAAAGACACGGGCTTTGTCGCTCAGACTCTGATTGGTTGTTTAAGACGAGCCTCCTCTCAGAGGGAATAATGGGTTTAAGTCACTCTGGCTCTGCTTGGATGAGAGCTGCCCATCCCATCCTGTATTAACCAATCACCATGGAAAATAATGGGCTCTGTCGCTCTCTTATTGGCTGATTGCAACGTTTCTCATCCCCATAGAGTAGAATGGGCCCGTGCCGCTCCTCTTCCGATTGGTCTATACGTCAGCCAATGAGATAACAGATTTTCCTGGTCTTTTGTATCTGAACTCCTGAAGTAGCGCCGGCCAGACGTGAAACGCGTCGCGTTCTAGCAATCAGTGTAGAAGGTTTTTACACTTCTTTTATGAAGTTGTTTTTAATCAAATTTTTTTTTTTTATGGTCCCATAATACTGCCCCACTGAGGGTCTCCTATAGCAAGCGCCGGGACCTGCTTCCTCCTATCCGATTTATTGTTCCCACTATGACTCAACTTCGTTGGCCCGATACACAGTATCACCCAGTGGCTTAGAAGATGGTTTCACACTATAGATTTAGATACAACAGCTCAGCAGATGGTATCGCCCACTATAAGCTTGGATACTGCAGCTCAGCAGATGGTATCGCCCACTATAAGCTTGGATACAGCTGCTCAGCAGATGGTATCACCCACTATAAGCTTTGATACCGCAGGTCAGCAGATGGTATCGCCCACTATAAGCTTAGACACAGTGGCTCAGCAGATGGTATCCAACACTATAAGCTTAGATACAGTGGCTCAGCAGATTGTATCACACAATATCAGCTTAGACACAGTGGCTCAGCAGATGGTATCCAACACTATAAGATTAGATAAAGTGGCTCAACAGATGGTATCAGTCACAATAAGCTTAGATACAGCGGCTCAGCAGATGGTATCACACAATATCAGATTAGACACAGTGGCTCAGCAGATGGAATCCAACTTATAAGTTTAGAACAGGGGCCAGCAGATGGAAATCCACATTAAAAGCTTAGATACAGGCTCAGCAATGGACACACACAAAGCTTAGATACATGGCTCACAGTTTGTATCAACAATATAGCTTAAAAACCAGTGCTCACGATGTACCAACCTATAAGTAGATAAAGGGGTCACAGATGGTATCACACAATAACTTAGATACAGGGGCTAGCAATGTATCACACATATAGTTTAGAACAGGCTCGCAGATGACCAACATTATAAGCTTAGATACAGGTTAGCAGATGGTATCACAAAAATTTAAGCTTAATACAGCGGCCCAAAGGGGAAAAACTTATAAGCGGGGGCCCCCCGATGGACCACAAAAAAACTGTACAGGTGGTTCCCCAGCAAGGTTCACCCTTTTAAAAAGTTTAATAAGGCTTAGGTACCCCAACCCAGCAAACAGTATTACACATGTAACAATACGCCAACCCAGCAATCAGTACTATGATACAGCGCCAGCAATGGTATCACCCAAAAGCTTAGATACTGCAGGTCAGCAGATGCTAGCACACATCATAAACTTAGATACAGCTTCTCAGCAAATAGTATCATACACCCATAAAATTTGATACAATAGCCAAAGATGTAACCCCATTATGAGTTTTTATTAAACGGGGAAACTGGGTTCTCCTCCTATGGCCGATCACATACACTCGGGGGGAAATGACAACCACAATTTCCAGGCAAGAACAGACAAGCTGTGCACATAAAACTTTTCCCTCCTGTAATCATCTAACCTCCACCACATGGGCCAAAACCCCGTGGGGGAAAAAAAAATGGGCCCAGGAATTTTAACCGGACCTCCGCCAAATCTGTGAGCAAAGATAAAGGGGACACTGGAGATGCCCAAACCCGGGACCTGGGCCCCCAACGCCCCCCCAGAGAAACTATTCCCAGCACAAAATAATGCTATTACACCTGTATTATACTCCAGAGCGCGCCACTATTCTGCGGGTTTCAGTCACTGTACATACATTACTTATCCTGTACTATCCTGAGTTACACCTGTATTATTTTCCCAGGCTGCGCTCGCTATTCTGCTGGGCAGTCACTGTACATACATTACTTATCCTTACTGATCCGAGTTCCCAATCCCTTTATTAACCAGAGCTGCACTCACTATTCTGCTGGGCATCACTGTACATATATTATTTACCTGTACTGATCCGGTTACATCCTGTATTATCCTCCAGAGCTGCACTCACTTTTCTCTGGCTTTTCACTGTACATACTTACTTACCTGTACTGACCTAATTTACATCCTGAAATATCCTCCAGACTCCCACCCCACTTTTCTGCTGGTGAATCCTATGTAAAAACTTATTTATCCGGGTACTATCCTGAGTTACACCTTTTTTTTATCCTCTAAGCTCACTCCCCTTTTCGCTGGGCAGTCACATACATACATTACCTACCCTGTACTGACCCTGATTACACCCGTATTATACTCCAAGCGCGCTCACTTTTCCCTCCCGGGTGCTAAAAAGGTACATACATTATTTATCCTTACTGATCCTGAGTTACATCCTGTATTATACTCCAAGCTGCGCTCACTATCTACTGTGCAGTCACTGTACATAAAAAAAATTATCCTGTACGATCCTAAACTACATCCGTATTACCCCAGAGCTGCACTCACTATTCTGCGGTGCAGCACTTAGATACATTACTTACCTGTACTGACCGATTACACCCTTTAAAATCAACTCCGAGCTGCGCCACTATTCTCGGGGGAGTCACTGTGTACATACATTACTTATCCTTACTGACCCGGAGTTCATTCCTGTATTATATCTAACGCGCTCACTTTTCTGCTGGGCAGTCATGTAATACTTAGGGACCCTGTATTACCCCAGAGCTGCACTCACTATTCTGCTGTGCAGTCACTTGACATACATTACTTATCCTGTACTGACCCTGATTTACATCCTGTATTATCCTCCAAGCCACTCACTATTCTCTGTGCAGTCACTGTTACAACATTACTTAACCTGTACTATCCGAGTTAAAATCCTTATCAACTCCAAGCTCGCTCACTTTTTCTCGGGTGCAGCCCACTGTGTACACACATTTCTTATCCTGTATTACCTCCAAGCTGCACTCACATTCTGCGGGTGCATCATTACTTACATTACTTTCCTTACGACCCTATTACATCCTTATTTCCTCCAAGTGCACTCCTATTCTGCGGTGCAGTCACTTGTACATAAATTACTTATCCATACTGATCCTGAGTACATCCTGTAAATAATCCTCCAGCAGAGCACACGCACTATTCTCCTGGTGTTCAGTCACTTTACATACATTACTTATCCTTGTAATGATCCTGTAGTTACATCCTTTAAGTTATCCCTCCAGAGCGTGCGCTTACTATTCTGTTGGTCAGTCACGTGTACATACATTACTTTATCCTGTACAGATCCTGAGTTACATCCGGTATTATCCTCCAGAGCTGCGCTCACTATTCAGCGGAGGCAGTCACTGTTTTCTGTACATTAATTAACCTGTACTCGATCCTGATTACATCCTGTTTATTACTTCACACCAGCTGCGCTCACTATTCTGTCCTGGGTGCATGTCCTCTGTGTAGCATACATTACTTATCCTTTATAATATTTTCCAAGCTGCACACACTAATTCTTTCTGCAGTGCAGTTCACTGATTTTCTGTTCTGTACATTACTTATTCTGTATTGATCCTGAGTTATATCTTGTATTATCCTCCACAGGGAAGAGAACGCGTCAACACGAGAACAGTAAAAGATGCAAAAAAAAAAAATGCAGCAAAAGATCAGGTGTGAACACGACCGATTATTTGGGTGTTTGGTGCCACATATACAGTAGGAGTCTCTTCATAGCTGCTGCACTTTTTAATACAACCCCCGGTGGGGGCCTAATGATCTGCCATGACCATATATGAGCACCCAGGGGCCGTCATATTTTCCTGGATATCCTTCTAGACTCTCTCGAACACAAGCAGGGCGCTCATTCCCTGAGGATGCGTGTGATTCCTGATAATAGCACCTCAGTCCCGATTCTCTAATTACTGGAAGGCCACTGAGTGCCCCAGAGCTGCGATCAGTGGGGAAGATAAGCCCGCGCCGCTCCCACCTCAGTGACAGCTCACTGTGTAAGGCTTTACCTTGTATAAACACAAGATGTGAGGCGGGAGAGTGGGGGCGATGAGCTCATCGAATGGTGAGACACATGGGGCGCTTTCATAATGCAATAATGACCTGCCGATTAAAGGAGGAGCGGTGGTTTCACCGACATGCTGCTCAGCAGTTATAATCAAACCTACAACTCTTATTGTAAGAGTATGCTGAGAGGTGCAGTAAAACCCTATAGGTGAGAGGAAGGGAGTCATAGACATATAACAAAAACATATACTGATGCCCCTGATTCACATCCTGTATTATCCTCCCAGAGCTGCGCATCACTAGTCTGCTGGTGCAGTCCACCCACTATACTAACAGGATTACAATAATCCTGTGAGCTTATCCGGAATTAAACATCCTTTTATTATCTTCCGAGAGCTGCACTCACTATTCTGCTGAGCAGTCACTGTCACATCCATTACTTTTATACCTGTAACTGATCCTGAGTTCCATCCTGATACTTATACTCCGGCATAGCTGCACATCACTATTCTGCTGGTGGCATCACTGTAAGGGGGCATACATTACTTATCCTGCCTGTACTGATCCTGAATTACATCCAGGTATTATACTTCCAGAGCTCTGCTGCTCACTATTCTGCTGGTTGCAGTCACTGTGTACATACATTACTAAAGGGGCCAGGTTTCTGATCCTTTTACATCCGGGATAATCCTCCAGATCTGCACTCACTATTCTGCTGTGCAGTCACTGTACATACATTACTTATGCCGGTTTTGATCCGGAGTTAAATCCCTTGAAGGGAAGTCCTCCATAACTGCACACACTATTCTGCATGGTGCATTCACTGTGCTACATACATTACTTATTATCCACTGTACTGACCGACCCTTAGTTTACAATCCTGTATTTTCCTCCAAGCATCGCTCACAATTCTACTTGCAGACCACTGTGGTACATACATTACTTATCCTGTAACTGATCCTGAGTTACTATCCTGTATTACTACTCCAGATCTGCACTCACAATTTTGCTTGGTGCAGTCACTGTAACATACATTACTTAGACCTTGTACTGATCCTGAGTTACCATCTGTATTATTTCTCTCCAGAGCTGCACTCACTATTCTGCTGTGCAGTCACTGTACAGTCTAGCATACATTATACTTAATCGCTTACTTGATGGCGGGCTGAGTTACATCCTTTATTATACTCTAGAGCTGCACTCACTATTCCTGCTGAGTTACAGTGTCACAGTCACTGTACATACATACATTACTTATCGCAGTACGATGCCTGAGGGTTACATCCTGTAAAGGGAGTAGATAATCCTCCAGAAGCTTGCGATCGACTAGTCTGCTGGATCATCACTGTTGTACACTACATTAATATCCTTTACTGATCCTGAGTTACATGCCTGTATTAACTCCAGAGCTGCCACGACTATACTGCTGTGCATTCACTGTGTACATACATTTCCTTATGCTGTACTGATCCTGAGTTACATCCTGTATTATCCTCCAGAGTCTGCTCTCGACTAAGTTCAGCTGGTTGTGCAGTCAGCGGGTGTGTACAATACTTACTTATCCGTTACTGGGATCGCTGAGGTTACCATCCTCGAATTATCCTCCAGAGCAGGCACTTCACTATTCGTAGTGCATTCCACTGTGTTCATCACCATTACAGTGATTGGAGTACTATTTCTATTTAACATGCCGAGCCAGTGTCTGTGTATAGTGCACTGAAGTCTCTGGATGGCGCTCGCGATATCTGTACATTATGTATATGTTTAATTTGGTATTCGATGATTTAATAACCAAACAGTAACATAAACATAGATGAGATAAATGACATAAATAGCATAAACCATATATATATATTCAGAATGTTGTTAAAATTCTATTGGGAGAGATTAAGTAATAGTTTGCGACTTCTCATCTCTGTAGGAAAGCAATGGCGTTCTCATAGTGTTACAGCGGTAAATTATATGTGCAGTATAGAAATTTAGCGGCCGGGCCAGACATCAGGTACCAGAACAGTCGTCTAATGATACAATTACTACTGCCCGCCTAGAAACGACGATAAAAAGACTTAATGATGTGGGCGATGCGGTGTGGAAAGGAAAGGAGGTTATAGTTATTTCCATGGCCTCGGATGTCTGCTCGTAGGTCTGGATTAAGTCCGGATGATCGGAGACAACTCATGAACTGCTCACTGACAAAGACTCCCGCATTCCCGCGCTAGAGTATGTGGACAGTATTGCCAAAATAATCATACCCCCTCAATGCCCTCTGAGGGGAGTAGTGATCCAAGGGTCTGACGGATGGGATCATCACCAATCCCCAGAGTTAAAGGGGTGATCCCACTATAGACTTGGATATCGCTAGAAGATACCATTAAAGTCAGATAGATGCAAGTCCACACGAGAATTTTGCAACCATAACATGGAAACATACCCCCCGAAAATCAATTATGGAGTTAAAGTTGTGCCCAACTCTCCTATTCTGTTCTAGTTGGATTTACTGACGTCCGAAACATTTCGCGCTCCCCCTGTAACTGGGAATACAATAGAACCCCAGGCGATGGAGAAGCCACAGTGCTTTCCTTCCCCTTTACTTTACTTGGTGGTGATCTCCATAGATGCAGAATGTGAGAGAACACCAGCGCTCAAGTCCCTCTGTACTGGAACTCCCTAGAACAGGAATTTAGAACGACAGTCAGCGCTTCCCCTGTACATGGGCAACTCCCCTAAAGCAGAATGAAACACCAGCGCAGTCCCCTGTATCTGTGGGAACGTCGCGCATAGACATAATGGAGAAAACACATGGCGCACCCGCCTAGTACAGGGAAACGGGTTGCTCCGCCATCTAGCAGAATGTATAACACAGCGCTCCCGCTGAACTTGGAAACTACCATAGACACAAATGTAGATAACACAGCTCTCCCCATTTAACAGGGAACTCCCATATAACCGAATGGAGAACCAAGCTCTCCCCCTGTACTGGGAATGTCCCTACAACAAAAATGGAGGAACACACCTCTGCGACCGCCCTGTACTGGTGAACTCCATAGGAAGTAATAGGTAATGGAAACACATTGCTCCCCTGTACTCTAAGGGAACACGCTCCCATAAACAGAATGAGGAACCACAGCGCTCCCCTGTACTGGGTAACTCCCATAGAAACAGAATGGAGGACACATGCGCTCCCCAGTACAGGAAAGTCCATAATAGCATGCATGGATACCAACACGCGCGTCCCGCTCTCGGTCACGCCCTGTACTTGGAACTTCCCAGTAGAACAGAAAGTCGTATAACGACATCCGTCAACCCCTGTACTTGGGAACGGTCCCATAAACAGAATGGAGGTCAACAGCCGCACCCCTGTAACTGTGAACTCAACTTCCCATAGACAGAATGAGAACACAGCGCTCTTCTGTGCTCGTACTGTCTCCGGAAATGAACAGAATGGAGAACACAGCGCTCACCCTGTACTGTAACTCCCCATATAGCAGAATGGAGAAACACAGCGCTCCCCTGGTACTGTGTAACCTCCCATAGTTTAGACATAAAGTGAGAGAACCACTAAGCGCTCCCCTCCCGCTTAACTTGGGAACGTCACCCAAAGGAACAAATGGAGTAGTCCTTGGCAGCAAAGAATTGATCATCCATTTCTGAGACTGTAATTTGATGGAACCGACCCAAAGCCTCCCCCACGCTATCACAGACTTTTGTATGGAAATAAATATACCCCCACCGCCAGTCAAAACTATTCGTAGAGAGAGCCCTCCTTTACGGTACCAGTGCTTTTGTCTAACAGAGCAACTTACAGGCAGGGGTCCCAGCCAGGTAAAGTGACCACACATAGGGCTGTTCACTGACGGGGCATGGCTACTTCGTATTGGGGGGGCGTGTATTTGAGGGGGGCCGGATATGCAAAACAGGGGCACTGTGCCATAAACTGTGCTAGATATACATAGAAGAGACAAAAGAGCGAGAGCCAGCCCAGTTAGCTCGGTTTGAGTGTCCCTCCCTACCTTCAATAACCGATACAAGCGGTACGACACATCATCTTTCAGCTCACCAGGGTAGTCCTTCGCCCCCCACCTGCATAACAAAACAGGAACCTATCCAGTGGCATTACCTTAAAAATTTATGGCCCAGCAGGTTCTCATCTGATGAACTAGTTGTCTTCCGTCTGTCCGCAACCGCACTCCCCGCACCGGTCCCTCTGGGTCCGCCTACGCCTCATTCACAATAATCCCGCCCCCTGCCCGCCACGCCCCCGTCTAATTGAACTAACAGAAGCTGCAGCTCAGCGTAAATTCGGCAAACACCAACCCCCTGCATTACCGCCGACAATATATCCGTTGTGAACCCTATCCATCAGAGTATTGACTGTCTACGGTCTGCAGTCCGATGCAATCAATACAAAATTATTGCCCAGGTCGGAAGGCATGCGGTGATGCCAAATATGTGCGCTATTTTAATTTTTTTTTTTTGTGTTGTGTAAATGGTGAATGGCTATGAGATTTTTATTTTTACGTTTGTCCCCACTAATGGGATTACAATACACTGAGCAATTGCTTTGTGTACATTGCAGTAACATTGGACTAAAACCTTAGTCCGTGTATTCTGCCATCTGTCACTCAGCCTGCCAGACCCCACCTCAGGGCAGGCCTTAGTCATAGGCCTCAGTTAGGCCTCCGGCTGTCAAGGCGACCTGCGGTTGCATAACGGTGTACCAATGGAGGACAGGGATCCGCCCTCCCTCTGTCCAATTGTCTCTTAACATTGGCAGCTTGCCGCTTTTATTTAACATTTGGCATCTAAAGGGTTAAGTGTCTGGGTTTTGAGTAAATTTCCAGTCCTCGCCCTTAGAAAGAATTACGCCCGTACATCTGCCCAAGCAAGTCTATTGATCAACACGATTGAGACCCCACAATAGAGGGGTGAGAGCAAGCAGATGCCCCGACCCTGGTGCTTGTGGGGCCCCTCAACTGCAAGATTAGATACCAACAGCATAGGCGTATCTATAGCCATAGTTACTAAGGGTAAGCAAAACAGTAAGACTGTCCTTGTTGCCCATAGCGACCAACCAGAGAGCTCATGAGCGCAACCAATCAAAGCTCAATGGCGGACCAATCCGAGCCATAGCGAACCAAGTCAGAGCTCAAGAGCAATCCAATCCGAGCCCAGTTAGCCGTCACCACACAGAGCTCATAAGCCACCGAATCAGAGCTCAAGGCACAAACCAATAAAAGGAGTCCGCCAAAGCACCAAACATAGCTCATAGCACCCAATCAATACAAGAGCAACTAATCCGAGCTCAAAGCTACCCAATTCTAGCACTAAAGCAAACCAATCAGGTTAGAGCCAAAGCAACCACCCGAGCACATAACCACAAACAGAGCTCATAAGGCGGCCAATCTGACCAAATCGACCAATCAGAGCCCAAAGGCGTACCAACCTTCATATGCCCAATATCTACGCAATCAGATGCCAAAGGCAACACGCAAAAAAGAGCCCCGTAGCAACCAATCAGAGCCAAGAGCAGACCAGATCACAGCACATAAAACACCAATCAGTAGTCTCATAACAATCCAATCAGAGCTCATAACAAACCAATCAGATCACGATGAGCCAACATATCAGAGCCCAATCAAACAATCAGATCCATAAGCGTACCAATCATCGCCCCATATCGAACCAAACATAGCATATAATAACCAATCAGTAATCCCAAAGCAACCAATCATAGCCAAAGCAACCAATCACAGCTCAAAACACACCCAAACATATGCACAGCAAAAGCAAACCAATCAGATCACATAGACAACCAATACAGAGCTCATGACAACCATTCAGCAGCCCCATAGCAAACAATCAGATCCAAAGCCGACCACTCAAAGACCATATCGACCAGATCAGATGCTAATACTACCAATCATAGCCCATACAACCAAACCGAGCCCCATAACAGACACAACATATCATTCTCGTAAGGAAGAGGCAATCAGGGTCCTATTATTCCCAAATTCGGATCAGGGACCTGTACCTGTCACACTGTGATTCCATATCCTATTGATCAAAGTCTATAGTAGGAACCCCCACCTTGTAAATTCTTGGTTCACTGATTCAGGTTGTTATTATCAGGCACTGGCGATTCGGAGATGCGATGTTAACCTACTCTATAAACCCTTCACCCTAATCTATCTAATTTTTGGAAAAAACATGGCAGCAGAAGATGTATAACTATCTACTGAGGCAGATTTGCCTTTCTGGAGTCTGGGAAAGTTGAGTGACAGTAAAAGCAGGTGTGAATTAAATGCTGTCCCCAGAATAACAAAAAATAATTGCTTTCAAACTATAGATCATCCTTTCAGCCTCTCGAGAAAGCTTGTATGACAAAGGGCCGTCCCTAGGCGCAGTGAAAAATGTGTTCTCTGTTTATTGTACGAGTCGTTATGGACACCACATAACAAGGCAGTAACAGGAGATCTCTATGGCAGGTTATATATACACACTCATATACGGATTTACATCCAGCCCTGCGCGTCACCCGCTGGCTCATATCTATATATCACCGGCGCTGGAAGTGAGAGGGATTATACAGCAGCCATACCGCCGGGCACGTCTAATGGGTGACTCTTCAGGATAATATAAACTGCAGTCCCTCCAGGCTAAACATTGTAAAATATTGTAGTTCTCTTACCGTCCACTAGATGCCAGCAGCACAGGTCACACTCCAGCATCTCCACTTACAGCCTGCTGCTAACTGAAAACTGTTACACAGTCTGAGTGAGATTATGAGGAATAGGGAATGATAAAAAAAGAAAAACCGTCATGATCAAGTTTTAGAATCATGGTCAGCAGATGTGCCGTCATATATGTTTTCTCAATACCACAAGATTTCAGACGCTTCTCCCATACCTGAAACTCATTGAACAGTGGTTAAACTGACAACCATAAAAGTCCTGTTATGGCCATGATCATAAGGAGACTGCATGGGCTTTGATAATTATCTCTACATTGATTGTCTGTGTAATGAGAATTTATGGCTTAACCCTTCGAACTCATCCTCAGTTATCTCATACCTATTGACCCCCAAAAGTAGGATCAGTTTTACTTATGTAATACAGCGGGGGCGGTGGCCCATCAGGGCAAGTAGATATTGGCAGCAGGTCCTGTCCCCTTTATTTAAATAAAAAAAAAAAATGGGGCCTGCTGATAGGGACTGGTAATGGTCAGGGGGCTCAGATGCTTCAGCTGTGTGGGGCCCTGAAATAAGTATTAATGTGTAAATAACAGAGGTGATCAATCAAGACCTTAACTACTGTAAAACAACCAAAACCCTCCCAGTACATCCCAGTTTTGTGGGGCCCATGGGTGAAACTATAGCCCGTATGCTATGAGCAAAGTTGGACTGGGGTGTATGGGCCCACCAGTGAAGTAAATTTTTCGGGCCAATTAGTGGAATTGATTCTTAGAGCCTGCCATGGAGTTCATTCTTGGGGTCGTCAGTGGAGTTTATTCTTGGGGTCCACCAGTGGACTTGATTCTTGGAGCCCACTAATGGAAATGATTCTTGGGGTCCCCACCATATGGAGTTTGATTCTAGTGTGCTCCAACAGTGGAGTTGATTCTTGGTGGCCGGTCATCAGGTGGAGTTTGAATTCTTGGGGCCACATCAGTGAGATTGAGTTCTTAGTCCCCAACCATGGTGAGTTGATTCGATGGGGGCCACCACCAGTGTAGTGGGGTGATTTATTCTTGGGGTCGCCGACATTGGATTTATTCTTGGGGTCTCACCAGAGGTGTTGACTTATCATGGGGCCTCCACACAGTGTGTAATGATTTCTTGGGGTCCCAACAGTGGAGTTTAATCTAGGGTAGCCCACCAGTTGTAGCTATTCTAGGGGCCGGCTCACCAGTGTATTAGGTTCTTTCGGGGGCGTCCCCACCAGTGGAGCTGTTCTTGGCTTGGGGTCCACCCCACCATGTAAGTGAGAGCTATTTGGTGGGGGGGCCCCTCCCAAGTGTAAGCATGATACTGGGAGCCCGCACCAGTGTGAGTTGATTCATATTGCCACCAGTGGAGTTGATTCTTGCGGCCAAACCAGCTGTGAATAATAATACAATGTGAGGCCAACCCGAGAGGAGACTTGACCTTGGATCCACAGTGTAATTATATATACTTAGGGGGCCAGGTCAGTGGAGAAGATAAATTGTATATTCCAGCCAGTTAGATTGATAACATGAGGCCCAATAGTGGGTTTAAAATCCCGCGCACCCTGCCAATCCCTCTACAAAAACCTCCAGGTAACCCACCAGGAAAATCTACAGGCCACCAGATTTGTCCAAGACTCGAGCCCAGTCAACGGGTCCATGAATTTTATTGTGGACCCCCATAGATACCAGACGATTGTACATTAATCTTCTTAAAGCTCCCAAACACGTAGTTCAGTTTCCCATCAAACAATCACATCAATAAGATGGAATCCCATAAATAATTTAATGTCTCTAACCTTTAACCCATAAATAAGATATATACTTCACAATAACTGTAAAATATTGAATGAAACTGATTCGTTGACTTTGTTTGGTGGGGGCCCCCATCGCATTTTGATACTGGGCCCTATAAGATCATTTAAGCAACAGACGCAAACGAGCACCTTACCCAAAGACAAATATCCCCTGTGACTGCTTTTATTTAATTTGTGGTCCGGGCCCACTTCCGCCACAATGCATAGTAAAAAGGTCCAATTGCTAAGGGTTGGTGCTGCTTGCCTTGCATAAAAAGATACAACAAATAATTTATCAAAAGTTGATAAGTACCCTGCACATGATATACCGTGTATCAAACTAATCACCAAATCACGAGCACAGAAGGCACCCCACCCTTTTTTATGTATGCACACATGAAAGTCTGAACCTTTATAAAAGCAGGTAATGAAACGACTTAGTGGCAAAACCGCTTATTAAAGTTGACTTAGAAGTATATGATCCATTACCAGATACCCCCCTCCATGGGTGTCAAATCAAGCACACTCATCCTATCTCATATGGGCAATAGTTAATGGACATGGTGCGGTCAGGGGTGTATTTTTAGATCAAGAAAAGCTTGGCTATAAGACATTCGTTGGGTCCCATGTGTCTCCGCCGTGACCCATAGACATATCATAGCGTTACGGCCGGCGCGTTGTACCCGCTGTATTTCAATGTCCCACTTATCGTTCCGCCCCGCATTAGAGTGAGACGGTCGCGTATCGCCGAGGCAGCGAGAGGAAGACCGATCCAAAGAATCTCTTATGAGAACTTTGGCATTACCTCGCGTAATGACTGTGGACGTATTCCCAGCCGCAATTCTCCGCAGTAACTGCGCGAAATTATGGATTAAAATACGTCAACAATTTTATAAGAAGAGTAGCCGTGTGTACATGAGGCCTTTAAGTTCAGGCATGGTCCCGATGCAGAATTTGGCAAAGAAAGGCAATGTTTTTTTTTTATTTTCCTTTTACATTTTTAAAAACGATTTTTTTTTTGTCTATTTAGTCTTCAAAAATGTTAAAAATATAAAACATTCTTTCCTCTCTCTCTAGTCAAAGAAAGTTCTGTTTATTAAAGAGCAGTGATTCGCTACAGTAGGTAAAACTTTTTTGCCTCCAGGGCCTCAGGCACAAGGGAGTCCTGCCTCGGAAGGATTCAAATCCCTTGCAGGAACCAATACCTGTGGATTTTATTTCCTGCTTTATCCAATGCACAGGGGGAGACCTCATTTGATGTTTTATTTTTTTAATTTATAATTTGTCACTGATGACTAATTACTAAGCAGGTACAGGAGGTACGAAGTAAGAAATGACCAAGCACCTGTGGTGTAGAACAACTTGCTCAGGTCAGTGAAGTGTGTGTGATTACTAAGGAGCACAGAGAACGGGAGTAGAATGACAGCACCTGGGGTTGAACACTCGCGCAGCAGTGAGTGCGTGTGATTACTAAGCAGTACAGAGGACGGGAGTAGAATGACAGCACCTGGGGTTGAACACTAGCTCAGCAGTGAGTGTGTGTGATTACTAAGGAGTACAGAGGACAGGAGTAGAATGACAGCACCTGGGGTTTGAACCCTCAGTAGCTGCCTGAGAGGAGACGTGATGTCCTGAGCATGTGCGACCGGGAAACTGAGGAGCTTTTCAGCCCTGGTGTATTCCCTGGAGAGGGAGTTTGTAAACAATGGACCCACTAAGGGAGCACCCTAAAACAAAAAACGGTGCAGAATTTTTAATAATAATGAATGGGGAAAATGTTTGTTATTTAATTTACAAACTTTCCACGTCAATTTTACTTCGTGGCAAAACCCCTTTAACACCTACTGAGGATTATGCAATAGGTGCAACATTTTAGAACGTATAATAACTGTATAAAAGTTGGGGCCGGAACTAGACAGAAAAAAAACTTAATCTACAAAAATATGCGAGACCCAAAGGATTTCTATTTTCGGATTTTGCCTCGACTGAAGCCCCCTCTTCATGGGTGTCCTGCTCGTTTTATGGGCTATACCCATTGACGCGGTGAGATCGGCCATTGTGAGGGGTCCCGCGTGAAACCCAACTCGACTCTGGTCTCCATGACACCTTCTGAGGGTTATGTAATAGGTGCAATTTTTTAACTTTTTTTGCATTTTTTTTGTGTTTTTGTTTATTTTTATTTCTACAAAGCCAAATAAGACTAAATCCCATTTGTGGAGTTTATTTAGCATAACATACGCCCCCCCCCCTCGCTCTCCTCTCCACCTGATGCATGTGAATTAATGGCTGGTTGTCTGCAGAATCATTACGCGTTGTTATTAGTCTCTTAGCAACATGGCTGAACACACAAAGCCCGGATAACGCTGCCCTTTCACGCGCTGCTGCTATAAACAGCATCTCCGACAAGGCAGGTTTGGGAGGGGTAAAAAAAAATCTTACAAAATAGACCAAGAAGGCCAAAAATAAAGCGAAGGATCGGAGCCGCTCAAAATATGTAGCGAGAAAAAAAAAGGAATGACTTTGGAGCAGCGATCCAGCACACTCCCCGCGCCTCGCTGCGCCAAACTGATGCTGTCACCCTCCGGTCAAATGTTTGATGGATAACATGCAAAATATTGCCTAAGAACAGGATTATTTTTATACTGAAAAAAAACAGGCGCCCAAAAATTCTGCACTTAAAGGGCAAGTCCCCCATCAACAGAGGCAGAACCGGACCTCTTTGGCCTTAATGCAAAATCAGCATGCTGGTACCTTCCTATGTGGCAGAGAGGCCTTTGGGCCCCCCGAGTGTGATGGCTATTCATACACCCCATATCTTACACACACTGCAACATAAGTAGGTGCATTACCTGCAGGACTAGGAGCATGGGTGCAACTATAGCTGCTATGGGGTCCCAAAGGTTAAGGGCCCAGTGATCAGAGGCGGAACTGAAATTCTTTGGCCTCAAAGAGAACCTGTCACATAGATGATGCCCCCCTTGCTGAGGGCAGCACAAGCTCTTGTCAGACCTGCTGTTTCTAGCACTGGGTCCCTTATTCTGTAAGATGCTGGAGGTTTCGTGTATTTAATGCTCAAATCTGCAGTTTTCAGCCAGAAAAGAGTCATGAAATGTCAGGTTTTTTTTTTCATGCCCCGCCCACCTGAGGCTAGCCCCGCCCACCTCAACTGATAAACCTCTTACTTTGAATAGGTAGAAACATGTGAATAACTGTCACTTGGGTGGAGCTAGTCTTTGGTGGGCGGGGCTAACACCTGCTCATGAATAAGATTTGAGGGGTAAATGCTCTAAAACTCCAGCATCTTACAGAATAAGGGACACAGCGCTTTGGAAACAACAGGTTCTGACCCCTGGCTTGTGCTGTCCTCAGCAAGGGGGGCATACCCTATGTGACAGGTTCTCTTTAATTCAAAATCGTCAGTAGGGTCCCCATCTATTATGTATAATACTGATAGCTAACTACATAGCAGAGGAGCCTTTGGCCCCCCCCCACGCACTAGGACCTGATTATGGCGGCTATCCGTGTACCCTCCTTAGCTCCACCCCACATCCCAAACACACTGCAACATAAGTGGGTGCATCACTTACAGGGTTAGGAGCATGGGTGCAACTATAGCTGCTATGGGGCCCCAAAGGTTAAAGGGGTTGTCTCGCTACAAAAGAATAGCTTTCAAATTGTAGGGAATACAAAATAAAGACATTTTTGAAATATATTGCTTTGTTCATCTGTTTTCCTTAAGGAGATACAAGTGAATTAATCACCTCCCTGGCTATTTCAGTTCCCTCATAACTGACCTGTAAACAATTCTCCCCCTTCTGTTGTTCAATGAGATAAACAGGAGTGAAGTCATCACACAGGTCCCCAGCAGTGTCCTGTGTGCTCAGCAGTAAAAACCTTGATTTATGTAAAAATAAACAGAACTGTAATTAGGACTTTTGTTTTGGGGATCAGATAGAAGTCCTGTTAGTAGTTTGAGAAGCTAATCTAATCTAATTAGCAGCTGAAAACACAGCATGGCAGGGAGCTGTACAGCCCCAAGCTTATTTCAAATGAGTCAGTCTGAACCAGGAAGTGACAGAGTATTTCATTCATGCATTCTCTGAAACTCTGAAGGGAGACAACTCAGTGATCAGAGTCGGGAAAACCCAACATTTTTTGGCCTTAATGCAAAATCGGCAGTAGAGTCCAAATCTACTATGTATAATGCTGCTAGCTACCTACATAGCAGAGGAACCTTTGGCCTCCCCCCAGGCACTAGGGACTGATTATTATCCTTGCACCCTCTATAGCTACACCCCACATCCAACACACACTGCAACATAAGTGCAGAGTTAGGAGCATTGGTACAACTATAGCTACTATGGACCCCGAGGCTTAGGGGGTCCACTCAGGTGCAAGAACATTGTACATTTTGCAGGGAATAACAAGTTGTTGGCTTTCTGCTCTCTAGCGTCACTATGGGGGCTCTCTGATATATGGCGGTGTTACTTATACCTTCATTTAGTCATTAGTTGTTGGGAGCCCCTCTTATTTTGCTATGAGGCCCTAGGCTGCCATCAGTAATTTCAGGGTCTCATACCCTGCCCAGTGAGGCAGTACTCCTGTCAGGGGCCCTAATTAAAAAGGGGGACACTGATATGTTAAAAAATAGGAACTAGTAATGGGTCGGGGCCCCATTTGATTGTATGGGGCCCTGAAACAGTTAATAGATGACTGATGGCAGCCCTGCAAACAGTTGAAGCATCTGGGCCCCCCTCTGAAGACCAATTCCTATCTTGCACCATGTTAGTGAACCCTTTTTTGTGATCCAGGCCCCTGGCAGGTATACTGCAATGACTGTCCTGATAGGACTAGTTACACCCCTGGTTAGGAGTGCTGGTCTCGTACAGGGAAGGAGGGGACAACTGCTCTGGATGCCATTTTTGGGGCCTCTAGAAGTTGTTGTGACGCCTCCTTCTGCCAAAAGGAATTTGTTTTCCCATAAAACCTGTAATAATTAACATATCTGGAGAAGCCTTGGTTTTTGAAAAAGGGCTCTGACCTAGAAGATGAATGACATTGGGGCGGGACTTGGGCGGAGCTTATTTTTAACCCCACCTCTTCAGCATTTACTTCTATAAATTAGGAAGGACTTGTGAGAAATGGGTTACAGTCCCAAAAAATGTAGGGTGGGGTCAGGAGGCAGGGCTCCAATTTAAAGGGACACTCCAGTGATAAAAGGAATTTTCCATTTTAAGTATCCAATATAGAGTCCAACACCTAGAATAAAATAATTATCCGATCTGGGTGTAGCACTGCCACTTGGGGGATAACTTAGAAGTGGAGTTTTTATCCCCTTATCAGGGCTCCTTGTCAAGGGTACGTTCACACAGGGCCAGAGAAGACTTAACCGCATTATATGCCCCTGGGTAGAGCACTGCAGTGGGCCCTGTCCAAATACATGAAATCACACTAGGTCATGCCTCCAGCCACCCCCAAGCACACCCATATTATCATGCTGGACACCAGCAGCCTGCACCCTACAAGACTTATTGGCAGGGCAGGGAGCCTTTTGGCTCCCTTCTCCTACATTGTTTTTATTTGTTAGCACCTCGCAAAAACACACAAACAGTTTAATAAGCAAAGCCAACCATGGGATCCTGGGTATGTTTCATGTATTCCTAGGACATACATATACCACCTGGAGCCCCTATACTTGTGGGGCCCCCGGACAACTGCTTAGTATGCCCAATGGAAAAGATGGCCCTGCACAGGGCGGATTTGCTGCAGATTTTGTTGCAGATTAGGTGCGGATTTTACTGCTGATATTTTTTTTTTACATTGACTAAAACAGGAGACAGCTAAATCCACAGGTTTATATGCAGGTTTTTGTGCCAATTTTCGGCTTTTCCCACTAAAGGCAATGCAGAAAAACTTGCAGTTAAAAGGGTTGACTCACTACATTAATTCCTCTCACCTCAGTCCTATTTTCTTGGTTTCATTTTGAATTCAGGGGTGTGTTTACTGGCTTCTACTAGGCTGCAGTAGAAGCCAGGTCTGTAGCCATAGCAACTAGTGCTGACATCCTATTATGATAGAATGAACAGGTCTGTAGCTATAGCAACCAGCACTGGCAGCCTATCAGGAGAGATTGAACAGGTCGGTAGCTAGAGCAACCAGTGTTAGCAGCCTATCATGAGAGATCAAACAGGTCTGTAGCTATAGAAACCAGTGCTGGCAGCCTATCAGGATAGATCAAACAGGTCTGTAGCTAGAGCAACCAGTGTTAGCAGCCTATCATGAGAGATCAAACAGGTCTGTAGCTATAGACACCAGTGCTGGCAGCCTATCAGGAGAGATTGAACAGGTCTTTAGCTATTGCAACCAGTGCTGGCAGCCTATCACGAGAGATAGAACAGGTCTGTCGCTATAGTAACCAGTGCTGGCAGCCTATTAGGAGAGATTGAACAGGTCTGTAGCTATAGCAACCAGCACTGGCAGCCTATCAGAATAGATCAAACAGGTCTGTAGCTATAGCGACCTGAGGAGCTGATGCAGCCCATACAAGAGGGGATATCTAGGAATAGGTAGGACACTGGTAATGGACACATATTGCAAAGTGGCTTGTTTTTGCAAGATCTTTAACATAAAAAGCAGCGATCCCTGTAGTGAGACAACCCCTTTAAAACCTGTCCATAAGTAATTCCAGGGCCTGATAGGAGCAGGCCCTTTTTTTTAAGAAAAACGGGGCCCCCTTACAGGATATCTGCCAATACTGCCGTGATGGGACCTCGGTCTGTCCTGATGCCGTCCGGCATGACAGAGGTTCACAGGAGACAGAGAGAGCGCTCTGACACACTGTAACAGGCACTGCAGCTGTGTGTATATGACAGCAAGCAGAGATCTTGAAAACAGTGAGGACCTGATACAGAACATACATTAGAAAGCTGCCGAACTCTTGGTAAATAGGGGTATTTCCGGGAACACGGCTCTGCTTGCTGGCAGCCGTCCTGGAGATTAGGAGTTCTTGGAAAATCTGTAGAATATGATAAAATCATTACTGATATCTGTATGTGGAAAATGTACACAAGTTATTTTTATAGTTTGTTAGACTGATAGAAAAAAATTGGGGCAGGAGGTAGCAGCAAACGTTTAGAGAGATTATATCTGCTTTTGGGAAAGCTGGGTGACGGCAAGCAAATGATATACTGCAATCAAGACATAGGATGTTACCCAGCTTATAAAACACCTCTAAAAATATGGTGCTAACCCTTTACCAACAATGGACAGACCCGTACATTCTATTATTGGTAAGGAGTTATGGTGCGGGCTCCATTCGCAGCGGGTGCCAGCTAATTATTACAGCTCCTCCTGTTCAGCCATTTAGACGTCGTGGCGATCACTACCCTGGCTCCAAAATGAACGACGAGATTGCAGGATGCCGATTGGTTACCGTGGCAGCGGGAAGCCCAATGAAGGCTTCCATAGCTGCCATGTTAACGCTTCTAGTACTTCCTGCTCAGGGCAGGAAATAATAGAGCCGCCATCTTGGAACACCCTTATGCATTATTTATATCATGCAGAAGGGTGTACTAGCGAATGAGCGCCCTAGTGGTCAGATACCCATGAGGAAACTGTTTATATAAGAAAACAAAATAATGTCTAAAAAATATTATCAAAAAGTTTAAATCCCCTTTTTGCCATTTTACAAAAAAAAGTTACCAAAACTGTCTAGCAGTAAGACTGTCCTTGTTTCCCTTAGCAACAAATCAGAGCCCATAGCAACCAATCCCAGCTCATGGCGACCAATCTGAGCTCATAGTAACCAATCAGAGCTCATAGTAACCATTCAGAGTCCATAGGAACCAATCAGAGCTAATGGTCACCAATCAGAGCCCATAGTGACCAATCAGAGCCCATAACAACCAATCAGAGTCCATAGGAACCAAACAGAGCTCAGCTTTCATTTTCCCAGCACAGTATAAGAGATTAAAGATGAGCTCTGATTGGTCGCTATGGGCTCTGATTGGTCGCTATAGGCTCTGATTGGTCGCTATGGGCTCTGATTGGTTGCTATGGGTTCTGACTGGTTGCTATGGGCTCTGATTGGTTGCTATAAGCTCTGATTGGTTGCTATGGGCTCTGATTGGTCGCTAGGAGCTCTGATTGGTTGCTATGAGCTCTGATTGGTTGCTAGGAGCTCTGATTGGTTGCTACGAGCTCTGATTGGTTGCTATGAGCTCTGATAAGTTGCTATGAGCTCTGATAAGTTGCTGTGGACTCTGGTTGCTATGAGCTCTGATAAGTTGCTATGAGCTCTCATTGGTTACTATGAGCTCTGATTGGTCGCTATGGGCTCTGATTGGTTGCTATGAGCTCTGATTGGTCGCTATGTGATCTGTTTGGTCGCTATGGGCTCAGATTGGTTGCAATGAGCTCTGATTGGTAGCTTTGAGATCTGATTGGTAGCTATGGGCTCTGATTGGTTACTACGAGCTCTGATTGGTTGCTATGGGCTCTGATTGGTTGCTATGTGCTCTGATTGGTTGCTTTGGGCTCTGATTGGTTTCTATGGGAAACAAGGACAGTCTCAATGCTTTTAATAAATAAAGCCCTATGAGATCCCTCGTTGCCTCATAACCAAGCACGGAAAAGCTGGGTAAAAAGCTATAACGTTAGCCCAACAGTTATCACCCAGCTTACCCAGAATCAGAAACGCCTGGTAGAGGACTCTCGAGGACTATTTGCAGGGGATTTATTTCTTTAATTGCTAAGCAAACAGAAAATCGTATCCGCGCTTACACAAGCGTTCGCCGGCAAACACGGCTGACACTGGTTAAATAACCGCAACAATGGCCGATATTTACTGAGGAATGCGGCGAGGTGACGGCTTTCCTGTCTTCAGCTTCCTAACATTTCAGAGTAAATTTAAAGTTGTTGCCCCTGAGGCTGCGCGGCACGCAATCAATATTTGAAGGGGTGGTCACATTTCATTGATTTACTTTTACCACTTTCCCCACCTTATTGACCTATCACGCTTTCTCCTACTTCGTCAACTAATTTTTTCACCTTTTTTCCGTGACCTGTTGGGCGTTATGTTTATGTTTAACTTTTATCTATATAGTTTAGTAATATAAGGTCAAATAAAAACTAAAAAATTCTGTTATTCACATTTTTTTTATTGATTTTTTGTTAAAAAATTTGGTAATTGTGTCCCTTTTCCATCATTGGGCGTTTATATATATATATAAATATATATATATATATATATATATATATATATATATATATATATATATAATATATATATAATATATATATATATATATATATGTGATAAAAAGTTTTAGGGTTGTTATGAGTGAGGCTAAAAGTTGCAGTTTTTACCATTACTGTTTTTTTAAATATAACTTAATTTTTCTACGTTTTTTTTATTATTTTTTTTTTACATATTGTGACCCCTCTAAGGCCAGAAAAAGACCTCTCGGTGGCATTTTTATATATTTTTTTTGGCTGCTTTAGCCCCAGTTACAGAAAAATACAGTCCCCTATACTCAGGACTGGGACAAGGCATTCTGGTGGCCAAGGTAAATAAGGCATATAGCGCCCCCACTATGGGGAATTTAGCCCACTCCATACCTCCTTGTGCCCCCTTTCATGTCTGGGGCAAAGTGGCCTACCTACGCCTACCCGTTGTTCCAGTCCTGCCTGTACTGTCTGCAAAGCTGGTCTAGATCTGATAAGACTCAGCTGTTCCTGCAGTTACCAAGCCCTTGCACCAGGAATCTAATATGTATATACAGCGCCCACTGAGAGCTGTATACACAACGATAAACCATACATGCCAACTCTCCCGCTTTTGGCAGGGAGGTCCCGCTAATGGGGCCCCTCCCCCCTCCACCCCGGCAGAGTTGGCGAACCCCCCGCCACCAACAGGCAGCGGGGGTTCCTTAAATAACCGCGGCGCCGGAGTAGTTTTTTCATGTATGATAGATAGCATAAATGCTTCTTTAGGGATTTCGACGTAGTGTATTGCCCTTTTTGCAGAAATGTGCCGCTGGTGGCGGTCTGTGTGTGTACATGTATAATTACATGTGTGCCGCAGCCCTGCCAGTGGCACCCAGGTTTGCATACGTTTTTTCAGAGATGTTTTTGTGTGCAGAAACATACTTAATACTTGGTGTACATTGATTTTAACCTATATGGAAAGGAAGGGGTGCTTCCATTTTGGGTTTCTGTCCCCGCCCACTCTCACAGGCTGTCATAAGAAGGGCAGCTTTGCAGGTTGGGTGTTTTTTATTTTTTCTCTCTGAATAATGGAGGTCGGTGACCCAGTGAGAGGCCTGATTGGCTCGATTGAGAGGTAAAGATAGGATAGGACTGCCCGATTTGAGACCACGTTGAAAGTCGTGGGCAGCTTAACATGTTCTGATCAAGATATGTGAACCGAGAGTCTCAAAGTTTTTTCATGTATGATAGATAGCATAAATGCTTCTTTAGGGATTTCGACGTAGTGTATAGGACGCTACTCTGGCACCGCCGGGCCGCTCCTACAGGCAGATGAAGCGGCCTCTGCCCCGCCCGCCGAGTCTCACTGACTTGTGTGGCCGCAGCTGCACAGTCAGTCAGCAGCTGCACGCTCCATGCATGTGCCGTACAGGGAGGAGGCAGGAGGGATCGTTCCCCTCCTGCTTTCTCCCCTGTATGTACAGCGGCAGGTTGGCGCTGTACATACAGATCAGCGCCGCAGCGGGTGTGACGCACGGATGTACTCACCCCCTCTGCGACAATGAGGAGATCATCGGGAGCTGGACGCGCTGCAGGGAGCCAGGTGAGTAGTTTTTTTTTTTTTATTAGCTATTGGGGGCATCTACCTGGCTCCAAGGGGCACTACCTGGCTCCAAGGAGCACTACCTGGCTACAAAGGGGGGGCTACCTGGCTACAAGAGGGCACTACCTAGCTACAAAGGGGGCACTACCTGGCTACAAGAGGGCACTACCTGGCTACAAAGGGGGCACTACCTGGCTACAAGAGGGCACGACCTGGCTACAAAGGAGGCACTACCTGGCTACAAGAGGGCATTACCTGGCTTAAAAGGGGGCACTCCCTGGCTACAAACAGGCACTCCCTGGCTACAAGGGGGCACTATCTGGCGTAAAAGGGGGCACTAGCTGGCTTTAGGGGGCACTACCTGGCTATATGGGCACTACCTGGCTATAGGGGGGCTACTACCTTGCTAATAGGTGTCACTGCCTGGCTATTAGGGGTCACTACCTGACTATAAGGGGCGTCACCTGGCTATAGGGGCATCTACCTGGCTATAAGAGGCTACTACCTGGCTATAAGGGCAATACCTGGCTATAAGGGCACTACCTGGCTAGAGGGGCATCTACCTGGCTTTCTTCCAGAGCTGTTGTGCATTTAGGTGGAGTAGGGTGTGGCTTTTTCTAAGGGGAGTGGTGCACCAACAAGATGGGCGTGGTCATGCAAATTTTTTGCCCCTTAAAATCTCCCACTTTTCCACTATCAAAAGTTGGCAAGTATGCGATAAACCGTCCCTGCCATCTCAATGGAGAGCTTGGCTGCCACTGACAGTCGGTCTCCACTTCTGCAGCTGCACAATTACTTAGTGTATGTACAGTCATATGAAAAAGTTTGGGCACCCCTATTAATCTTAATAATTTTTTTAGTTCTAAATATTTGGGTGTTTCAACGCCATTTAATTTGATATATCTAATAATGATGGACAACAGTAATATTTCGGGATTGAAATGAGGTTTATTGAAATTTAACACAAAACAAACAAAATTTGACCGGTGAAACAAGTATGGGACCCCAACAGAAAAGTGACATTAATATTTAGTAAGATCCTCCTTTTCCAAAATCACAGCTCTAGTCGCTTCCTTTTACCCTTTAATCATTTTCCTGATTGAAGGTATTTTTGACCTTTCCTCTTTACAAAAAAATTTCCCAAGTTCAGTTTGATGGTCGCCGAGCATGGAAAACCCCCGCTTCCAAAGTCTCCCACAGATGTTCAATGATATTCAGGTCTGGGGACTGGGACGGCCATTCCTGAAATTGTAATTGTTCCTTTCTGCTTGAATGCCCGATAGATTTGGAGATGTGTTTGGGATTCATTGTCTTGCTGAAATTTTCCACCCCCGGCGAAACTTCAAATTCATCACTGATTTTTGTACATTATTCTGAGAATCTGCTGATACTGAGTTAAATCCATGCGACCCACAACTTTAACAAATTTTCCCGCTGCCGGGCTTTGGGGCCACACAGCCCCAAAGCATGATGGAACCTCCACCAAATTTTACAGTGGGTAGCAAGTGTTTTTTCTTGGAATGCTGTGTTTTTGGGACGCCATGCATAACGCCTTTTGTATGACCAAACAACTCAATCTTTGTTTCATCAGTCCACAGGACCTTCTTCCAAAATGAAGCTGGCTTGTCCAAATGTGCTTTTGCATACCTCAGGCGACTCTGTTTGGGGCGTGCTTTCAGAAACGGCTTCTTTCGCATCACTCTCCCATACAGCTTCTCCTTTTTGCAAAGTGTGCTGTATTGTTGATCGAAAGCACAGTGACACCATCTGCAGCAGATGATGCTGCAGCTCTTTGGAGGTGGTCTGTGGATTGTCCTTGAAATCTTCTCACCATTCTTCTTCTCTGCCTTTCTGATATTTTTCTTGGCCTGCCACTTCTGGGCTTAACAAGAACTGTCCCTGTGGTCTTCCATTTCCTTACTATGTTCCTCCAGTGGAAAGTGACAGGTTAAATCTCTGAGACAACTTTTTGTATCCTTCCCCTGAACAACTATTGAAACAATCTTTGTTTTCAGTTTATTTGAGAGTTGTTTTGAGGAGCCCATGATTTCCGCTCTTCACAGGAGATTCAAATAGGAGAAAACTTGCAATTGGCCAACCTTAAAAACCTTTTCTCATCATTGGATATCACCTGGCTATGAAGTTCAAAGCTCAATGAAGTTACAAATCCAATGTTGTGCTTCAGAAAGTCAGTAAAAAGTATTAGGGTAATTCAAATAATAAAATGATAAGGGGACCCACATTTTTGCCCAGTCAAAATTTGGTTTAATGATATTGCAATTTGTGTTAGTACAATAAACCCCAATTTTAATCCGGAAATTTACTGTGTTCATCAGATTTTTAGATATATCACATTGAAATGGCTGTGGCAAACACCCAAATATTTAGAACTAAAAATGATTAAGATTAATAGGGGTGCCCAAACTTTTTCATATGACTGTATTTGCGGGGCCTACATCAGCTCATATCTGTGCCAAAACACGCCCTGCAAATACAGCAAAATCAATTGATCACTCCAGTACTCATTGAGTGCTGTGCAAAATCATTGCTGTCGTTCGGATGACGATGATTTCACGATCGTGTTTCTCAGGGCGTCATGTACGCCCGCAAAGAGAACTGACCTCGCCGAGAAATAGAAAGGAATTGGAGGCAGAAAGCTGCCTTGAGCATTGAAAATTCTCTCTTGCAAGCGCGTACTTTCAACAGCACTAACCAAGACGTATTGCGGCGCGTAAACAGGTAGGCAGCAGTAAGTAGACATTTTTACCAAATACATTCCCATTCTGGTTTTGCTTCAATTTAAAGATACAGAAGGTTATCTATCCTGCTTGTTTACCCCTGATTTCCTAGGTTACCGACCATCTCTGTGCTCCAGCCATCCAGCAACACCATCGCATTAGCGCCAAATAACAACTTTAACAACTTAGGTGCTGTAGCCTCTGGCAGTATTAACAATTCACCGTCTAACAACCTTAACTATGCGGCATATGACAACTTTGATAAATAAGGCGCATCATATTATTTTATAAGTTGGTGAATTATATTTTATAGGTCACCCAGCTTTCATACAGCCCTGAATGGCAAACCTTCCTTGTAGTGATGCCGGAGCAGGAGATGAACTGCTACAGAACTGGGCAGATCTTTGACCTGGGGCTCTTGGAAAGTCGAATAACAACAGAAAGGGATTGTCATCCAGAAAGAGACAAAGACTAGGACCTATAACCACTAGACACCAGACAGGAGTCAGAGGTCATCATTTAATCTATTGGGGAGGATACAGTGTTTACACCTTCAGGGCTCGTCACCAGTGTCAATTGAGGCACGCAAGAGCCTGACACCAATATCCAGGTGGTAAAAGCCGTAAAATCACTGACAGAGATAAACGACACAGACAGGTAGCTCAGTGCATGGATGAATCACCTGCACAGGTTGGGAGAACATTCCCCAAGATGGAGACACAACGTCAGGGATAAAATCGTAAGATGCTGCGGGGTCAAAATGGACAGACCCTGCTGAGCCAAAGTGGACAGACCCTGCTGAGCCAAAGTGGACAGACCCTGCTGAGCCAAAATGGACAGATCCTGCTGAGCCAAAGTGGACAGACCCTGCTGAGCCAAAGTGGACAGACCTGCTGAGCCAAAGTGGACAGGGCCCTGCTGAGCCAAAGTGGACAGACCCTGCTGAGCCAAAGTGGACAGACCCTGCTGAGCCAAAGTGGACAGACCCTGCTGAGCCAAAGTGGACAGACCCTGCTGAGCCAAAATGGACAGACCCTGCTGAGCCAAAGTGGACAGACCCTGCTGAGCCAAAGTGGGCAGACCCTGCTGAGCCAAAGTGGACAGACCCTGCTGAGCCAAAGTGGACAGACCCTGCTGAGCCAAAGTGGGCAGACCCTGCTGAGCCAAAGTGGGCAGACCCTGCTGAGCCAAAGTGGGCAGACCCTGCTGAGCCAAAGTGGACAGACCCTGCTGAGCCAAAGTGGACAGACCCTGCTGAGCCAAAGTGGACAGACCCTGCTGAGCCAAAGTGGACAGACCCTGCTGAGCCAAAGTGGACAGACCCTGCTGAGCGAAAGTGGACAGACCCTGCTGAGCCAGTGGATAGACCCTGCTGAGCCAAAGTGGACAGACCCTGCTGAGCCAAAGTGGACAGACCCTACTGAGCCAAAGTGGACAGACCCTGCTGAGCGAAAGTGGACAGACCCTGCTGAGCCAAAGTGGATAGGTGTCAAAGAGACAAGGTGGCAGCTGGCATAGGGTGAAACTAGACAAACGCCAAAGAAGCAAGGTGCAGATCAAAATGGACAGGTGTGAAAGGAACAAAGTTGGCAGATGCCGTAGGGCTATAATGGACAGATGCCAAGGAGACAGGTTGGCAGATGCCGCAAGTCGATAATGGACATGCCAAGGAGACAGGTTGGCAGATGCCGCAGGGCGATAATGGACAGATGCCAAGGAGACAGGTTGGCAGCAGCCGCCGGGCTATCATGGACAGATGCCAAGGAGACAGGTGTGCAGATGCCACAGGTCGATAATGGACAGATGCCAAGGAGACAGGTTGGCAGATGCCGCAAGTCGATAATGGACAGATGCCAAGGAGACAGGTTGGCAGATGCCGTAGGGCTATAATGGACAGATGCCAAGGAGACAGGTTGGCAGATGCCGTAGGGCTATAATGGACAGATGCCAAGGAGACAGGTTGGCAGATGCCGCAGGGCTATAATGGACAGATGCCAAGGAGACATGTTGGCAGATGCCGCAGGGCTATAATGGACAGATGCCAAGGAGACAGGTTGCCAGATGCCGTAGGGCTATAATGGACAGATGCCAAGGAGACAGGTTGGCAGATGCCGCAGGGCTATAATGGACAGATGCCAAGGAGACAGGTTGGCAGATGCCGCAGGGCGATAATGGACAGATGCCAAGGAGACAGGTTGGCAGATGCCGCAGGGCGATAATGGACAGATGCCAAGGAGACAGGTTGGCAGCTGCCGCTGGTATATAATTGACAGTTGACTCGGAGACCGTTTGTCAGTTGGCGCAAGTAGATACTGGACATGCCAAGGAGACAGGTTGGCAGATGCCGCAGGGCGATAATGGACAGATGCCAAGGAGACAGGTTGGCAGATGCCGCAGGGCTATAATGGACAGATGCCAAGGAGACAGGTTGGCAGATGCCGCAGGGCGATAAGGGATAGATGCCAAGGAGACAAGTTGGCAGATGCCGCAGGGCGATAATGGATAGATGCCAAGGAGACAAGTTGGCAGATGCCGCAGGGCGATAATGGATAGATGCCAAGGAGACACGTTGGCAGATGCCGCAGAGCCAGATGTCAAAGGAAAAAAGTTGGCAGATGCCGCAGAGCCAGATGTCAAAGGAAAAAAGTTGGCGGATGCACAGGGCCGAAATGGAAAGATGTGGAAGAGACAAAGTTGCCGACGTCACTTTGTCTCTTTGTCATCTGTCAACTTTGTCCATTTCACATACTGTATGTACATTGTGTCCCTGCGGCATCTGCCAACTTGTCTCTTAGGCATTTATCCACTTTGGCCCAGCAGGGTCTGTCTTATGTGGCCCTGGGGCATTTTACAATTTTCCCCTGACCTTTTGACTACAGCAGAGCCATAGCAGAAGACACAGGACCAAAGTAGACAGATGACGCAGGACCAAAGTAGAAAGATGACGCAGGACCAAAGTAGACAGATAGTGGCTGCCATGGGGTCAAGAGGTGGCTAAGGGGTCCATTCAGGTGTAAAAACATTGGGCCCAATTTATCAAAACTGTCTGACAGTACCACTGTTTTTGTTGCCCATCGCACCTACTCAGTGCCCAAAGCAACCAATCAGAGCTCAGCTTTCATTTCTTAAAACCAATCAGGGCTCAGCTTTCATTTTTCCGGAGCAGTATAAGAAATAAAAGCTGTGCTCTAATTGGTTGTTATGAGCTCTGATTGGTTGCTATGAGCTCTGATTGGTTGTTATGAGCTCTGATTGGTTGCTATGAGCTCTGATTGGTTGCTATGAGCTCTGATTGGTTGTTATGACCAAGAACGACAGTCTTACTATAAGGCTGAGCTCACACGGCTAATTGCAGGGCATACAGTACGCCCCACAATTACTCCGGGACTCCGGGAGATCGGCACTTACTCCCGCAGGGCGGGGGGGCCGACAGCCCACCGGCCCCATAGACTGCCATTGCTCGCGGCGTGTAAGCGCCATGAATAATTGACATGTCACTTATCTCCCTGCGCGTACAATACGATCGTATTGTATGAGCGGGGAGAGGAGGCGTAATCCATAGTTCTCTATGAGAGCTATGAATTACCGTAATGACTGGGGCGCGTATTTGAGCGCAGTACGCCACAAAATACGCGGCGCAATGCGCCCCAGTTTAAGCCGTGTGAACATAACCTTAGACAGTTTAGTAAATGAGGCCTTTTGTAGGGTATAACAAACTGGTGCCCCTCTACCATGTAGCACTACTATATTGATTCTTTGGTATATATAACACTATTCTTTATTACTTGAATTATTGCTTTTCATTTGTATGCAAATTTCACAACTATTGGCAGCTGAACAAGTGGAATGTTATTTAGAAACATCCGATGTTTCTAGTTTTGAGCTCATTCATGAATTTGTATAGTAATTTGTAGACCGAATTTCAAAATTTTACAACTATTGGCAAGTATAGTTTGGAAATAATTTAGGTCCACTAGCTATAGATGAAAAAAACCCCAAAAAAAAACCCAACAACTTTGGACTGATGGATTTCAGAGTAAAATTATGGTGGAACCACTACCGGGCTCTAACCTGTTGGCCCCAAGGCTGGTTTTGGGATAATTTGCACCATGAAAATCTGAAAACAATCAACTGCAAAACCTTTGGACTAGTGGAATGTTATTCCGAAAAATTTGATGTGAACTATTTTGAGTTAATGCAAAAACTTTTAGGATAATTTGTAGGCAAAATTTCAAAAATCTACCACTTTTGGTAAGTATGGCAAGACCAAAAAAAAAACAACCCATTAGGCTACAGGAATTTTAGAGTCAAATTAGGGCAGTACCACTACTGGGTCCTAACCTGCTGGCCCAAAGGCTGACTCTGGGATCATTTGCTCCATGAAGACTTAAAAACCATCAACGAAATCAAGTTCCATTGGATTAGTGCAATGTTATTCTGAAAATTATTGTGTGGGCTATTTTAGGGTGAATTCCAAATTATTTTGGGCAATTTGTAGGCAAAATTTCAAAAACTTGCAACTATTGGAAAGTACAGTTCCTAAATAAGTTTGGTAAAGACTAAATAAGTCATTTTTACAATGGAATTTTACTTCGTACAAAATAAAATGTGGAAAAAAGTGCAACTTTTTTTTTTTAAAGCCCAGTGTTTTATTGTCCCATTGTAAATGTCTATTTTAGGGTGAATTCCAAATTATTTTGGGAAATTTGTAGGCAAAATTTCAAAAACTTGCAACTATTGGAAAGTACAGTTCCTAAATAAGTTTGGTAAAGACGAAATGAGTCATTGGACAATTGAATTTTACTCTGTAGAAAATAAAATGGGGAAAAAAGTGCAACTTTTATTTTTAAATTTTTTTAAAGCCCAGTGTTTTATTTTCCCATTGTAGATGGCACTTCGCCTCATCTCCTCCGGAAATCTGTTGATGTTCACCGATAAAGCTTTTCTCCCACGGGTAAAAGGGTTAGAGCAGAGGCACATTTTTTTTTTTTTTTTTCAACAAGAGGAAAAAAAATAAAAAAAGTTCTCCAAATCTCTGAATCTATTTAAGTTGCTAATAATACCAGATTGTTTATGTGCGGCCCCAGAGCCCTGTGTTTATTTTCCAGTTGTCTACAGATACTCCCTAATTTTTTCCCAGGCTCTCGGGCAGTAAACTGTTTTTTCATCGTCCCCTCTGCACTTCTGTCTCTACATCTTAACCCATACTTCCCAACTCTGTCAGATGGCCGAAAAGGGATGCTAGGGACTGGGAGGGAGGGAGCGCTGGCTCTGGTGGAAGTCATTTAACACAATCTGTACACAGTCATTCAGGAGAATTCATCTAGACAGAATCAAAACCACTCAGTACCCAATTACTGGATTTTTTGGACTCTTGACTTTGGAAAATTCATAATTTTTAAATTCGCAAAATCCTAACCTACACAATTGATTCACATTATTATGACCAGCAACTAATATCCAGAGTCACCAGCGTGTGCAGCACGAACAGCAGCTAGGTGGGCAGGGAGTGACTCAATAAAGTCCTGGTAGGTGGTCACAGGTATCTGGAGCTGACTGAGAGCTGAGGTAGGCACTATAGGGTGAGGAGAGCCGGTGCAGATGCTCTATGAAGGGGGGGGGGGAGGGGGGCTGAGGCAAGCACTCTAGGGTGGAGAAGAGCTGATGCTGATCCTTTAGGGTGGGGGAGAGCTCAAGCAGGTCCTCTAAAGTGGGGGAGAGCTGAGGCAGGTACTTTATGGTAGGGAGAGCTGAGGCAGGTCCTCTAAAGTGGGGGAGAGCTGAGGCAGGTGCTTTATGGTAGGGAGAGCTGAGGCAGGTCCTCTAAGGTGGGGGAGAACTGATATAGGTCCTCTAAGGTGGGGGAGAGCTGCGACAGGTCCTCTAAGGTGAGGAAGAGGTGAAGCAGGCATTCTAGGGTGCGGAGCGCGGAGACCGATCCTCTAAACTGGAGAAGAGCTGAGGCAGGTCCTCTAGGGTGAGGAGAGCTGAGACAGATCCTTTAAACTGGTGAAGAGCTAAGGCAGGTCCTCTAAGGTGGGGGAGAACTGATATAGGTCCTCTAAGGTGGGGATAGCTGCGACAGGTCCTCTAAGGTGAGGAAGAGCTGAAGCAGGCCCTCTAGGGTGAGGAGAGCTGAGACAGATCCTTTAAACTGGAGAAGAGCTGAGGCAGGTCCTCTAAGGTGGGGGAGAACTGATATAGGTCCTCTAAGGTGGGGATAGCTGCGACAGGTCCTCTAAGGTGAGGAAGAGCTGAAGCAGGCCCTCTAGGGTGAGGAGAGCTGAGACAGATCCTCTAAACTGGAGAAGAGCTGAGGCAGGTCCTCTAAGGTGGGGGAGAACTGTATGGGTTTCCTCTAAGGTGGGGATAGCTGCGACAGGTCTTAAGGGGGAAAAGGAGGCTGAAGCAGGCCCTCTAGGGTGAGGAGAGCTGAGACAGATCCTCTAAACTGGAGAAGAGCTGAGGCAGGTCCTCTAGGGTTGGAGAGCTGAGGCAGATACTCTATGGTGGGGGAGAGCCGAGGCAGATCCTCTGGGGTGGGGGAGAGCTGAAGTAGGTCCTCTAAGGTGAGAGGTCAGGCACTCTAAGGCAGGGGAGAGTTAAGGCAAGCACTCTAGGGTGGGGAAGTTCTCAGGCAGGTCCTCTAGAGAGTCAGAGAGCTGAGGCAGGTTCTCTAAGGTGGGGGAGAGCTGAAGTAGGTCCTCTAATGTGAGAGAGAGCTAAGGCAGGCAAGCTAGGATGGGGAAGTGCTGAGGCAGGTCCTATAGGGCGGGGGAGAGCAGAGACATGTTCTCTGGGGTGCAGAAGTGCATAAGCAGATCCTCTAGGGTGGGGATAGCTGAGGCAGGCACTCTAGGGTGGAATAGAGCTGAGGCAAGTTCTCTAGGGTGGGGAAGAGCTGACATAGTAGCTCTAGGGTGTGGATAACGGAGATGGGTCCTCTAGGTTTGGAAATAGCTGAAGCAGATCCTCTAGGGTGAGGATAGCTGAGGCAGGCACTCTAGGGTGGGGAAGAGCTGACATAGTAGCTCTAGGTAGGGGATAACAGAGAGGGGTCCTCTAGGTTTGGAAATAGCTGAGGCAGGTCCTCTAGGGTGGGGTAGCTGAGGCAGGTCCTCTAGGGTGGGGATAGCTGAGGCAGGTTCTCTAGGCTGGCCAAGAGCTGACAAAGTAGCTCTAGGGTGGGGATAACTGAGATGGGTCCTCTAGGTTTGGGAATAGCTGAGGCAGGTCCTCTAGGGTGGAATAGAGCGGCGGCAGGTTCTCTAGGCTGGGGAAGAGCTGACATAGAAGCTCTAGGTCGGGGATAACAGAGATGTGTCCTCTAGGTTTGGAAATAGCTGAGGCAGGTCCTCTATGGTGGGGATAGCTGAGGCAGGTTCTCTAGGGTGGGGATAGCTGAGGCAGGTCCTCTAGGGTGGGGATAGCTGAGGCAGGTCCTCTAGGGTGGAGATAGCTGAGGAAGGTCCTCTAGGGTGGGGATAGCTGAGGCAGGTCTTCTAGGGTGGAGATAGCTGAGGAAGGTCCTCTATGGTGGGGATAGCTGAGGCAGATACTCTATGGTGGGGATAGCTGAGCAGATTACTGTATGGTGGGGTATGTAGCTGAGGCAGATACTCTATGGTGGGGATAGCTGAGCAGGTACTCTAGGGATGGGGATAGCTGAGGTGGGTCTCTAGGGTGGGGATAGCTGAGGCAGGTCTTCTAGGGTGGAGATAGCTGAGGAAGGTCCTCTATGGTGGGGATAGCTGAGGCAGATACTCTATGGTGGGGATAGCTGAGGCAGATACTGTATGGTGGGGATAGCTGAGGCAGATACTGTATGGTGGGGATAGCTGAGGCAGATACTCTATGGTGGGGATAGCTGAGGCAGGTACTCTAGGGTGGGGATAGCTGAGGAAGGTCCTCTAAGGTGGGGATAGCTGCGACAGGTCCTCTAAGGTGAGGATAGCTGAGGAAGGTCCTCTAGGGTGGGGATAGCTGAGGCAGATACTCTATGGTGGGGATAGCTGAGGCAGATACTCTATGGTGGGTATAGCTGAGGCAGGTACTCTAGGGTGGGGATAGCTGAGGCAGATACTCTATGGTGGGGATAGCTGAGGCAGATACTCTATGGTGGGTATAGCTGAGGCAGATACTCTATGGTGGGTATAGCTGAGGCAGATACTCTATGGTGGGTATAGCTGAGGCAGGTACTCTAGGGTGGGGATAGCTGAGGCAGATACTCTATGGTGGGGATAGCTGAGGCAGGTCCTCTAGGGTG
Organism: Phyllomedusa bahiana; assembly: GCA_025379985.1. Taxonomy (NCBI): domain Eukaryota; kingdom Metazoa; phylum Chordata; class Amphibia; order Anura; family Hylidae; genus Phyllomedusa; species Phyllomedusa bahiana. The sequence continues at coordinate 12,720 of JAODAL010025673.1, read as the reverse complement.
GGGATAGCTGAGGAAGGTCCTCTAGGGTGGGGATAGCTGAGGCAGATACTCTATGGTGGGGATAGCTGAGGCAGATACTCTATGGTGGGGATAGCTGAGGCAGATACTCTATGGTGGGTATAGCTGAGGCAGGTAATCTAGGTGTTTAGGAATTCTGGGAACTGCCAGTGTACAATGGCGTACTAGGATAATTTATTGCACATAGAAGCATGATGGGTAGACGATAAGACAAGGTGTTTTTCACTGTAGTTAGTATTACGCTCCACTCTGCCCACAAGGCCCTCTCAGTCTATAGATGATGGCAGCACTGACTTGTTATATACACACGTGCTAATCCAGTGCACTTACACCACAAGTTTATATCATACTTATTTGACCGCTATGTAACTTCCATACTCCAGTGAGCCCGCACATTCGGGTATCCTCTCTATGTACCCCGTATTCCAGTCATTCAAACAAGCAACATACGAGGCTGATTATGTTATTTTCATTTTTTACTCAATTTCAAAGCATTTCATTGTTATTAGCATCCGACTATGCGGCAAGGTTTCTTTGACTAAGTTTCATAAAAACCTGGTAGTACGCTTTTCTGGGATGAATTCTTTACTGGTCCATATCTTGATATTATAGGACTGACGCTTTACTTCATAGCGACGTTTCGGAGGATTTCTTTTTCAAGCATGCACCACTCAACTTAGATTTCCCTTAAAAGGGTCATCTCACTAGAAGGATTGCTGCTTTTTATGTTAAAGATCTTGCAAAAACAAGTCAATTTGCAATATGTGTTCATTAACAATGTCCTACCTATTCCTAGATATCCCCTCTTGTATGGGCTGCATCAGCTCCTCTGGTTGCTATAGCTACAGAACTGTTCTATCTCTCCTGATAGGCTGCCAGCTCTGGTTACCATAGCTACAGACCTGTTTTATCTCTCCTGATAGGCTGCCATCACTGGCCGCTATAGCTACAGACCTGTTTGATCTCCCCTAATAGGCTGCCAGGTATAGGTTACAAGGCGCTTGTGCAGTCTGGAGCTGAGAACTCTACAGCCAGAAGCATGAGAACTCTGCAGCCAGAAGAATAGCAGGAGGACTGCAAAGCTGACATCCTCTCCCTTCCCCTGCTAACACAGAATGATGATGTCACAACTCTTCAGTGAGAGAAGACACGCCTACTGGGAGGAGAGGCACGCCTACTGCGAGAAAAGAGACTCGCCCTTGGATTTGGACTTGAAACAGATAGAGACAGCTCAAGTCTGCAAAAGCTTGAAACGATAAAACCCCTTTAACAGTTTCCTACCTATTCTGAGATATCCCCTCTTGTATGGGCTATATCAGCTCCTCAAGTCGCTATAGCCACAGACCTGTTCAATCTCTCCTGATAGGCTGCCAGCGCTGGTTGCTATAGCTACAGACCTGTTCAATCTCTCCTGATAGGCTGCCAGTGCTGGTTGCTATAGCTACAGACCTGTTCAACCTCTTGTGATAGGCTGTCAGCACTGGTTGCTATAGCTACAGACCTGTTTGATCTCTCCTATAGGCTGCAAGCACTGGTTGCTATAGCTACAGATATGTTCTATCTCTCCTGATAGGCTGCCAGCACTGGTTGCTATAGCTACAGACCTGTTCAATCTCTCCTGATAGGCTGCCAGCACTGGTTGCTATAGCTACAGACCTGGCTTCTACTGCAGCCTAGTAGAAGCCAGAAAACTGCCCCTGAATTCAAAATGAAACCAAGAAAACAGGACTGAGGTGAGATGATTCAATGCAGTGAGACAACCCCTTTAAGGATTCTAGTTTATGGATCCAGAAAGCCTCCCTCTGTAGCAATCTGGATCCATATTCGTTATCATTCTGAGCTGAAATTTCACGCACCCCCTCAGTTCATGCACTTGATGTCCCTGTTCATGAAAGTGCCGCACTACCGTTGTCTCCCCATGTTTATCACTTTGTTCCTCCTTTGCATCATTCTCCTGAGCTTTCTTTTTATATACACGTAGCGCAGACTTATGTGCATTGATTTGTTGTTTCACGGGCTGACTTGTTTGGCTCACACATGTTTTTCCACACGGGCACTTCAGTCATACATGACATTCTTGCTTTGGCAGCTATGAAACCCATTAATTTTTATTACCGAAATTTGAGCCCTTAAAGGGGTTGTCTCACTACAGGAATTGCTGCTTTTTATGTTAAAGATCTAGCAAATACAAGTCACTTTGCAATATGTGTCCATTACCAGTGTCCTACCTATTCCTAGATATCCCCTCTTGTATGGGCTGCATCAGCTCCTCAGGTGTATTTGCTACAGACCTGTTCAGTCTCTCCTGATAGGCTGCCAGCACTGGTTGCTATAGCTACAGACCTGTTCGATCTTTCCTGATAGGCTGCCAGCACTGGTTGCTATAGCTACAGACCTGTTCCATCTCCCCTGATAGGCTGCTAACACTGGTCGCTATAGCTACAGACCTGTTCGATCTTTCCTGATAGGCTGCCAGCACTGGTTGCTATAGCTACAGACCTGTTCCATCTCTCCTGATAGGCTGCCAGCACTGGTTTCTATAGCTACAGACCTGTTTGATCTCTCCTGATAGGCTGCCAGCACTGGTTTCTATAGCTACAGACATGTTTGATCTCTACGGATAGGCTGCCAGCACTGGTTTCTATAGCTACAGACATGTTTGATCTCTCCTGATAGGCTGCCAGCACTGGTTTCTATAGCTACAGACATGTTCAATCTCTCATGATAGGCTGCCAGCACTGGTTGCTATAGCTATAGACCTGTTTGATCGCTCCTGATAGGCTGCCAGCACTGGTTTCTATAGCTACAGACCTGTCTGATCTCTCCTGATAGGCTGCCAGTGCTGGTTGCTATAGCTACAGACCTGTTTGATCTCTCCTGATAGGCTGCGAGTGCTGGTTGCTATAGCTACAGACCTGTCTTCTACTGCAGCCTAGTGGAAGCCAGTAAACACACCCCTGAATTCAAACTGAAACCAAGAAAACAGGACTGAGGTGAGATGAATCAATGTAGTGAGACAACCCCTTTAATTAGGGCATTACACGGAAATATACCGCCTTGTTGTCTCTGTTGTCGTGTTATAATCTTAGGTCTTATGTCCGATCTTACTATCATGTCACCTAATGATTTCCCTCACTTGAATACATCATGTGTAGGTTTCACATTAAGCAGGTGCCCACAATTGGGGTCACTCTGTAAGATATGACAATGTCTATTATTCATTAATCAGGTTGGTATGTTTATCATAAGTTGTTATAAAGTTACCTCTGTCCCTTTTTTCTTTCTTATTTATTTGCATAAGTTGTTCTCTATTTATTGTTCCCACTTCATTTCCTATTACATTTCCTGATCATGACCTTTATCTGTAAATTTCTTCATCAATTTTATCATCTGCTCTCAATACCCCTCATCTTCAGAGCAAATGCGTCTTTCCCTTATAAACTGGCCTTGTGCTATACCTAGGAATACTTGGAGGGCCTGAGAACTGTCCCTTTTTTCCCAAAACTTGAAAACCTGCAGATTCCCTACCTTAAAGGGGTTGTCTCACTACATTGATTCCTCTCACCTCAGTCCTGTTTTCTTGGTTTCATTTTGAATTCAGGGGATGTGTTTACTGGCTTCCACTAGGCTGCAGTAGAAGCCAGGTCTGTAGCTATAGCAACCAGCGCTGGGCAGCCTATCAGGAGAGATCAAAAAGATCTGTTAGCTATAAGCAAACCAGTGCTGGCAGCCTATCAGGAGAGACTGAACAGGTCTGTAGCTATAGCGACCAGCAGGGGCGTCGCTAGGGTGTTTTATTCGGGGCTCGGGCCCCGAATAAAACTCCCTGTGCCCCGAGTCTCCCGGGCTCCAGGCCGCTGCCGTGGGCTTGGAGCACCGACTGGCCCTTCAGCTGCATGTGCATCCGCTGGACGCACATACAGCTGAGGGCTTCTGCGGAGCAGAGATGCGAGCGCTCCCCTGCTCCGCAGACAGTGTCGGGCCGGCTACTGGGTCCGGACACAGCGGGGCCGCCGGGTCCTCATTAGCGCTGAGGACCCGCCGCGGCCCCGTGCGCCTCATGCCGGCATGCGTCGCGATGATGTGATGTCATCGCGACGCTGTGCCTCTCCTCGGGCGCACAGCGCGTCATAGGCCGTGGCGCCCGAGGAGCTGCGGAGGAGCGCGGCTGAAGAGGACGGAGCGCGCTCACCGGGGGAGTTAAGGTGAGTATGAATGTTGTTATTTTTAAAGCGTTTACCTGTCTCAGTGCCCCTATATACTGCCTGTGCCCCTATAATGCCTGCTGTGGCCCCCATATACTGCCTGTGCCCCTATAATGCCTGCCTGTGGCCCCCATATACTGCCTGTGCCCCTATATGCCTGCCTGTGGCCCCCATATACTGCCTGTGCCCCTATATGCCTGCCTGTGGCCCCCATATCCCTGCCTGTGCCCCTATATGCCTGCCTGTGGCCCCCATATACTGCCTGTGCCCCTATATGCCTGCCTGTGGCCCCCATATACTGCCTGTGCCCCCATATCCCTGCCTGTGCCCCTATATTGCCTGCCTGTGGCCCCCATATCCCTGCCTGTGCCCCTGTAATCCCTGCCTGTGGCCCCCATATCCCTGCCTGTGGCCCCATATAACTGCCTGTAGCCACCATATCCCTGCTGTGGCCCTTTAATGCCTGCCTGTGGCCCCCATATCCCTGCCTGTGGCCCCCATATGTTGGCGCTATATAAATAAAAATTATTATTATTATTATTATTATACTGCCTGTGCCCTATAATGCCTGACTGTGGCCCCCATATACTGCCTGTGGCCCCCATATACCTGCCTGTGGCCCCTATATACTGCCTGTGCCCCTATATACCTGCCTGTGGCCCCCATATACTGCCTGTGCCCCTATATCCCTGCCTGTGGCCCCCATATCCCTGCCTGTGCCCCAATATACTGCCTGTGCCCCTATATACCTGCCTGTGGCCCCCATATACTGCCTGTGCCCCCATAATGCCTGCCTGTGGCCCCCATATGCTGCCTGTGGCCCCATATACTGCCTGTGGCCCCCATATGCTGCCTGTGCCCCCCATATGCTGCCTGTGCCCCTATAATGCCTGACTGTGCCCCCCATATACTGCCTGTGGCCCCCATATCCTTGCCTGTGGCCCCCATATCCTTGCCTGTGGCCCCCATATCCCTGCCTGTGGCCCCCATATCCCTGCCTCAGTGCCCCTATATTCTGCCTCAGTGCCCCTATATACCGCCTCAGTGCCCCCATATACTGCCTCAGTGCCCCCATATACTGCCTGGGCCCTCCTATATACTGCCTGTGCCCCCCTATATACCTGCCTGTGGCCCCTATATACCTGCCTGTGGCCCCATATACTGCTTTAGTGCCCCTATATACCTAACTGTGGGGACTGCTATACCTATAATTAAGGAGTTGCTGGAAATGTGAGGATTCTAAGATATTTGTGTCCAAATCCTCAGGGACGAGTCTTGGCCGGGAGCAATCAGCATGAAGGTGTGAAACGGATGGAGAAGAGAAGGGAAGGTGAACGACGCTGATCAGAAAAGACGTCTCCGTGAGTTACTAAATGTAACTGCAGTGTAATCACTTATATGTCTGCAGAGTCTACATACAACTAGTATCTACCACTATATGGCCCCTGTATGGCGGTGGTATATGTAATCAGAGCCTGTGTACAGCTGATAGTCACATATGGAGGTCGCGTTTGGTCAGGGTCTGGCAGGATTATTTGATCCTTATGTAGTAATAGTTTTGGGTCTTGGTTTTGTAGGAGGGTTTTAGTAACATCACTTGTCTGGTAGATTTGCTCATGTGTAGGTGGATTATTTGGTGACTTTAGGGGTATTGTCATATGAAGGTGAGAAGTTTTGAAAAAGTAAATTTGTCATTGGTGATTTTTACTGTACAGTGACTGCTGAGGAGATGGATGGGATCTGTGTGGGATGAGAAGAAAATTAGTGACAGCAACAGAAGTTTTTCCTGTAAAAAAACATCCACAGTTCACAATGAGGCGTGAAAAATGTCGTGTGAACCCAGCCCTACCCAGAAAAACACAAAGGGCCCGAGCCCCGGATGTTTTAGGACCCTAGCAACGCCCCTGGTCGACCAGTGCTGGCAGCCTATCATGAGAGATTGAACAGGTCTGTAACTATAGCGACCAGCGCTGGCAGCCTATCATGAGATGTTGAACAGGTCTGTAACTGTAGTGACCAGTGCTGGCAGCCTATCAGGAGAGATTGAACAGGTCTGTATCTATAGCAATCAGTGCTGCAGCCTATCAGGAGAGACTGAACAGGTCTGTAGCTATAGTAACCAGTGCTGGCAGCCTATCAGGAGAGACTGAACAGGTCTGTAGCTATAGTGACCAGTACTGGCAGCCTATCAGGAGAGACTGAACTGGTCTGTAGCTATAGCAACCAGTGCTGGCAGCCTATCAGGAGAGATCAGACAGGTCTGTAGCTATAGCGACCAGTGCTGGCAGCCTATCAGGAGATACTGAACAGGTCTGTAACTATAGCGACCAGAGCTGGCAGCCTATCAGGAGAGATTGAACAGGTCTGTAACTATAGCAATCAGTGCTGCAGCCTATCAGGAGAGAGAACAGGTCTGTAGCTATAGTAACCGGCGCTGGCAGCCTATTAGGAGAGATGGAACAGGTCTGTAGCTATAGCAACCTGAGGAGCTGATGCAGCCCTAGGAATAGGTAGGACACTGTTAATGGACACAAAGTGACTTATTTTTGCAAGATCTTTAACATAAAAAGCAGCAATCCTTGTAGTGAGACAACCCCTTTAAGCATATTTTGTATACTCTGTGTGATAATACCCATCTCATAAGCCTTTTCTATTACCATATCTACAACAGCCTTTGCGTAAGGTCAGCAGGTAACTTTTTATATACTATGTCTTCATCCAACGGAGAACCAGCCTCTTGGACATAGTCGGCTTTGTCTATGACAACCATTGCTCCGTCTTTTATCTGCTTTCTTATTAGACTAGTGTCTTCTTGATAGGATGTAATGGTGATGTCACTGTGAAATGATGGATACTGAAGCCATGGATAACGGGGTATTAGGGTGCGGTCACACGGCAAAGGACAAAATCTGTTCGGTTTTGACCTCAGCGGAATCATCCATCCCAACCGGTTATTGGACGTTTTCCAACACAAAAAAAAAAAACTGTTGTTTTTTTCGGCAGTTTTTGTATTTCTTAATTGTTTTTGTCACTGATTTTGTCCGAGTTGTTGAGCAGTTTTTGAACATTTCCTTAAAGCAGAAACGTGTACTGAGTGCAAATGCAGTTTTTTTTCCAAAAACCGAAAAAACAGGCCAAAAACTGACCTAAAACTGTACAAAAAAAACCTACTTTCTGAACCTGTTGTAAGTTTTTTGGACCGCCAGCGGTGTGAAAAACCGTCCTGCAGAAAATCCGTTCAGTGGGGACTTCTGCAAGGATTTTCTATTAAGGTCTATGGGGAACGTTGCTTGTTGGTTTTCAGACGGTTTCTAAGGGTCTGTTCTCACGGCGTGTTGGGTCCGAGTGAACATTCACTTTTAGCTGCATGTTTGGATCCATCTGTCGGACCCTAAACCGACCCAAACACGTATCTAATAATGTGCAGTGTGATTCACATTGCTTTTAATATGAAACACGCATCGGCGTTCAGACGAGTGATCGCTGATGTGTGTCTCAATGAGTCTTTCGGATCCGTCCCAAGAATTGACATATCAATTCTTGATCCGAAAGACGCAGCAGGAGCCCTGTAATAAATTATAGGGTGCGAACCTGCTGCATCCAACACATCCAAACACACAGCTGCCTCTATAATAAACTATAGGGTGCGAACCTGCTGCATCCAACACATCCAAACACACAGCTGCCTCTATAATAAACTATAGGGTGCGAACCTGCTGCATCCAACACATCCAAACACACAGCTGCCTCTATAATAAACTATAGGGTGCGAACCTGCTGCATCCAACACATCCAAACACAGAGCTGCCTCTATAATAAACTATAGGGAGCGATCCTGCTGCATCCAACACATCCAAACACACAGCTGCCTCTATAATAAACTATAGGGAGCGATACTGCTGCATCCAACACATCCAAACACACAGCTGCCTCTATAATAAACTATAGGGAGCAATCCTGCTGCATCCAACACATCCAAACACACAGCTGCCTCTATAATTAACTATAGAGAGCGATCCTGCTGCATCCAACACATCCAAACACACAGCTGCCTCTATAATAAACTATAGGGAGCGATCCTGCTGCATCCAACACACAGCCAAACACACAGCTGCCTCTATAATAAACTATAGGGAGCGATCCTGCTGCATCCAACACACATCCAAACACACAGCTGCCTCTATAATAAACTATAGGGAGCGATACTGCTGCATCCAACACATCCAAACACACAGCTGCCTCTATAATAAACTATAGGGAGCGAACCTGCTGCATCCAACACATCCAAACACACAGCTGCCTCTATAATAAACTATAGGGAGCGATCCTGCTGCATCCAAACACACAGCTGCCTCTATAATAAACTATAGGGAGCGATCCTGCTGCATCCAACACATCCAAACACACAGCTGCCTCTATAATAAACTATAGGGAGCGATCCTGCTGCATCCAACACATCCAAACACACAGCTGCCTCTATAATAAACTATAGGGAGCAATCCTGCTGCATCAAATCACACAGCTGCCTCTATAATAAACTATAGGGAGCGATCCTGCTGCATCCAAACACACAGCTGCCTCTATAATAAACTATAGGGAGCGCTCCTGCTGCATCCAACACATCCAAACACACAGCTGCCTCTATAATAACTATAGGGAGCAATCCTGCTGCATCCAACACATCCAAACACACAGCTGCCTCTATAATAAACTATAGGGAGCGATCCTGCTGCATCCAAACACACAGCTGCCTCTATAATAACTATAGGGAGCGATCCTGCTGCATCCAACACATCCAAACACACAGCTGCCTCTATAATAAACTATAGGAAGCGATCCTGCTGCATCCAACACATCCAAACACACAGCTGCCTCTATAATAAACTATAGGGTGCGATCATGCTGTATCCAACACACATCCAAACACACAGCTGCCTCTATAATAACTATAGGGTGCGATCCTGCTGCATCCAACACACAGCCAAACACATAGCTGCCTCTATAATAAACTATAGGGAGCGATCCTGCTGCATCCAACACATCCAAACACACCGCTGCCTCTATAATAAACTATAGGGAGCGACCCTGCTGCAGCCAACACATCCAAACACACAGCTGCCTCTATAATAACTATAGGGAGCGATCCTGCTGCAGCCAACACATCCACACAGCTGCCTCTATAATAAACTATAGGGAGCGATCCTGTTGCATCCAACACATCCAAACACACAGCTGCCTCTATAATAACTATAGGGAGCGATCCTGCTGCAGCCAACACATCCACTCAGCTGCCTCTATAATAAACTATAGGGAGCGATCCTGCTGCATCCAACACATCCAAACACACAGCTGCCTCTATAATAAACTATAGGGAGCGCTCCTGCTGCATCCCACACATCCAAACACACAGCTGCCTCTATAATAAACTATAGGGAGCGACCTGCTGCAGCCAACACATCCAAACACACAGCTGCCTCCATAATAAACTATAGGGAGCGACCCTGCTGCATCCAACACATCCAAACACACCGCTGCCTCTATAATAACTATAGGGTGCTAACCTGCTGCATCCAACACCTCCAAACACACAGCTGCCTCTATAATAAACTATAGGGTGCTAACCTGCTGCATCCAACATGGATCCAAAAGCTGCATGTGGGATACGTATCGGATCCGATTAACGCTACGTTTTTGATGCGATTTTCGGATACAAAACGGATCCGAAATCGGATCCAAAAACCACATGTGAAGAACCCCTAAATCCACAAACTGTCTAAAAACCGACCAATAACCCTGCTGTGGGGACAAGCCCTAAGGCTATGTTCTCACGGCTTATTTTGGGGCGCAGTTCGCCACGTATTGCGAGCGTACTGCGCTCTAATACGGGCTAAATACGTCCCAATCATTACGGTAATCCACAGTTCTCATAGAGAACTATGGCTACGCCTCCTCTCCCCGGGCGTACACTACAATCGTATTGTACGCGTAGGGAGATAATTGACATGTCATTTATTCACGGCACTTACGCGCCACGAGTAATGCATGTCTATGGGCCGGCAGCACATACACAACAAGCCATCCATGGAAGGCATGAGACACACACTGCGTGCAACCGCCACTCACCAAAAATAGGCCTCATCAGGTATACTATGTGCAATGTCAATCAAAAAAGGCCCCTCCCCGTTTCCCTGCGGCATTATTACACAGGTATTATGGCAGGCAGTATTATTACACAGGCTGTTTGACAGGCGGTATTACTATACATTACATAATGCAGTCGGTTTTATTATCAAGGCACGTTAGCAACCTGTATCATTATAGAGGCAATAGTATTATTACACGAGCTCTATGACAGGCGGTATTATTACAGGTGGTATTACTATACAGACACTATGACAGGTGGTATTATTACAGAGGCTGTTTGACAGGCGGTATTACTATACATTATATAATGCAGGCGGTTTTATTATGTAGGCACTATGATAGGCGGTATTGTTACACAGGCACAATGATAGGCGATATTATTACACAGGCTCTATGGCAGGTGGTATTACTATACTGGCACTATGGCAGGCGGTTTTATTATGTAGGCACTATGATAGGCGGTATTGTTACACAGGCACTATGATAGGCGGTATTATTACACAGGCTCTATGGCAGGCGGTATTACTATACAGGCACTATGGTAGGCGGTATCACTATACAGGCACTATGGTAGGCGGTATTACTATACAGGAACTATGGTAGGCGGTATTACTATACAGGCATTATGGTAGGCGGTATCACTATACAGGCACTATGGTAGGTGGTATTACTATACGAGTTCTATGGCAGGCGGTATCACTATACAAGCGTTATGGCAGGCTGTATTACTATCCAGGCACTATGGCAGGCGGTATTACTATACAGGCGGTATTACTATACAGGCGTTATGGCAGGCGGTATTACTATACAGGCACTATGGCAGGCGGTAATACTAAATGCACTATGGTAGGCGGCATTACTATACAGGCACTATGGCAGGCGGTATTACTATACAGGCACTATGGCAGGCGGTATTACTATACAGGTACTATGGTAGGCGGTATTACTATACAGGCACTATGGCAGGCGGTATTACTATACAGGTAATATGGTAGGCGGTATTACTATACAGGCACTATGGCAGGCGGTATTACTATACAGGTACTATGGCAGGCGGTATTACTATACAGGCACTATGGAAGGCGGTATTACTATACAGGCACTGTGGTAGGCGGTATTACTATACAGGAACTATGGTAGGCGGTATTACTATACAGGCACTGTGGTAGGTGGTATTACTATACAGGCACTGTGGTAGGCGGTATTACTATACAGGCACTAAGGTAGGCGGTATTACTATACAGGCACTATGGCAGGCGGTATTACTATACAGGAACTATGGTAGGCGGTATTACTATACAGGCACTATGGTAGGCGGTATTACTATACAGGCACTATGGCAGGCGGTATTACTATACAGGTACTATGGTAGGCGGTATTACTATACAGGCACTATGGCAGGCGGTATTACTATACAGGCACTATGGCAGGCGGTATTACTATACAGGCACTATGGCAGGCGGTATTACTATACAGGCACTATGGCAGGCGGTATTACCATACAGGCACTATGGCAGGCGGTATTACTATACAGGCACTGTTGTAGGCGGTATTACTATACAGGATCTATGGTAGGCGGTATTACTATACAGGCACTGTGGTAGGCGGTATTACTATACAGGCACTAAGGTAGGCGGTATTACTATACAGGCACTATGGTAGGCGGTATTACTATACAGGTACTATGGTAGGCGGAATTACTATACAGGCACTATGGCAGGCGGTATTACTATACAGGTACTATGGTAGGCGGTATTACTATACAGGCACTATGGCAGGCGGTATTACTATACAGGTACTATGGCAGGCGGTATTACCATACAGGCACTATGGCAGGCGGTATTACTATACAGGCACTTTGGGAGGCGGTATTACTATACAGGATCTATGGTAGGCGGTATTACTATACAGGCACTGTGGTAGGTGGTATTACTATACAGGCACTAAGGTAGGCGGTATTACTATACAGGCACTGTGGCAGGCGGTATTACTATACAGGCACTAAGGTAGGCGGTATTACTATACAGGCACTGTGGTAGGCGGTATTACTATACAGGCACTAAGGTAGGCGGTATTACTATACAGGCACTGTGGTAGGCGGTATTACTATACAGGCACTATGGTAGGCGGTATTACTATTCAGGCACTGTGGCAGGCGGTATTACTATACAGGCACTAAGGTAGGCGGTATTACTATACAGGCACTGTGGCAGGCGGTATTACTATACAGGCACTAAGGTAGGCGGTATTACTATACAGGCACTAAGGTAGGCGGTATTACTATACGGGCACTGTGGCAGCGGTATTATATACAGCACTATGGCAGGCGGTATTGTGAGTAGCAAATATTTTC